>CM031920.1:13067627-13311444 GCA_018703695.1 Prunus fruticosa | reverse complement strand
TAAATTGGACATTTCCAAATTTACGACATTGCACAAAATTCACATTTTATATCCCAGCGGCAGGCGCGCACAATGTCATTCATGCAATTAATATGGTGACCTGACCTTCAATAATTGAAACAAGAAACAACAATGTTGTTGAGAATCGATTACTAACTGGACCTACATGTATTCTTAAGAAACAACTTTACAAACACCAGAATCCTCACTGGATTCACATCCAACAATCACATACAAGAAATGAACAAATATGTTAAACACATTAATACTTCGGCAACTCGGTAAAGCATCCACTCCTCAACCCCTGAACAAGGATTCAGCCACACGTCATTCTCATCTCAACGGTCACAACTTAAAAATGAACAAAGATATTATAAGGAGCAAGTGCTATGCAATTTTCAGATCATCAAATACCAATTCCAACAAACACAATGAGCACATTTGAATTCTTCCTTTGTGACGGTTCAATTTGATCTAACCATACCTATTTGAAGGCAATATGTAATTTAAACACATCATCCAATTATTCCCTTCCAGGGTCAATCAGGGACGGTTACATTCTGCAGAGGCGTATCACAACATCCCCCAAATCAGGGCTTATACGTTCATACATGTAGGGCTAACAAATCTCAAAACAGGAATTAAAAACACATACATATATGTAATATGTATAACGGGGAGAAGAATAATTATATATTTATATATACACATAAATACATGCACATACCTCACCTCACCATTATCATCATGTACAGGGAAGCGTGGGGCGGGGATTGTTGACTAGCTCATTATCGGCCCTCAAAAGTCAGTGGCTCAGGCGTAGGGCTGGGGGGCTGAGTTCAGACCAGCCCGTCCGGGGCAGAAGAATGAGCCCAATCCGTCTTGGAGGCGTGAGTCACAAGCTCTGCCCCAATCAAGGTCTCCACGGACACCCGGTAAGGCTGTGCCCAAGGTAGACATATGGGGATATCCATCAGTTCCATGTTGTCAGTGTGGAGGGGAGAGTACATGTGATCTCACGTATATCCTCAGGGAGCGGTGCAAGGGGATTGTCGACTAGCTCACACTTATACGGCCCTGAACGTCCATGTGGCTACGGATGGTGATCCAGTGGGGGCTGACACTGTAACATAACACGTGCGCAGAAGATAGACGGATACAGCTGGAGGCGCCTCCTACACCACAGGAGCTGCCCGATAGAAGTTCAGCGACACCCGGTAAGGTATGCCAGGGTTCGTCATATGCCATACCATCCACAATTTTTCCGGCATCCCACAATTTCCGGGATAGCGATTCAATTGCATGACCAAATGACCCCACACAAGCAGGAAACCAGCAATGTGAATGGTGTGTGAAAACATATCCATATATCCATTTCCATGTACTGATGTAGTATCAGGTCTCCAAATATCATCATCCAAGGGAAGGTACAATATAAATGGTGAAGTTAGAAATCCTTATATAAATATTATATAAATAATATTACTCATCCTTAATTATCAATTTTCCCAAAACAAAATACATATTCATAGTAGACAAATGACTCACAAACATAAAACCAGTAACCGGGGAAGTAACAATAGTGTTTTCTCAACTATTTATATATATAAACTAGTGACACTATAATATATCAAATCCACAAATCTGTTTCTACAAATACTGTTACAAAATAATAATTTCGACTATTAAATATAAAGTGCACTACAATAAAACATTTAATTCATATGCATAACTTTAAGTCTTGAAACCATGCCATTTGCTGAAGCAATCACAGTTATTTCCTAAATAATAGTGGCAGAGTCCCAAGATTTTCACCTCACAACTCTACAAATCAAGTATCCCATAATTATTCATTTCCATAATTTCAATTATCAAATAATATCCAAGAATCCCCATAGATATTATAAACAAGCTCATACTCCCAATATAATACCAATAGTTGAATAACAATTAAAACTCATTTACAAGGTCATCCTAACACTTTGGAAGTGTAAAACTTACCTCGGAAAATTGCAAATTCGCAGAAAATAAAAGCCAATTTCGTAGACGAGCAATGGGCCACAAACCTCCATTTCCGAATCAAACATCCCTAAGGGTTCCACAAGGTTTAATAAACCTATCCTCAAGTTGGTCAAAATAAACGGTAAATCACACTGCAAACTGACAATAAGATATGTGTAAAAATACAAACTCATTCTTGAACTGGGAACATCCGGGCTCCGATTAAGTGATCAGTGAAATCCTACACAATCCTAGGAATGCCTTCATTAACATATATTAAATTGGAAGCGATCCAACGGTTCTAACATGTAAAACACAGAATTCACACAATATGTAAAATCCGTAAGAGGTAAAACGTTATGAAAATCATTTCGTAAATTCCTGAAGCTGATAACAACCAGAATATCATTTTAGGATAAAAATATCTCTCTGCTGCATGCCGCACACGTCGCAGCACGTGAGTGTCCGCGTAGCCACTCGGCGGAAAAACTTAACATCTTGACTCCAAACTCCTACTCTAGGTAATACACCTAATTTGGAGTCACTTTGTTCTTGGGCATACCCCAAAAAGTGACCGGAAGTGGCTGAAAACGGAGGTCGAAACCGACAGTCTCAATCGCTTAATTAACTACCATAACGCAGAAATTTCCACAAAGATCCTACCCCAACCATCAGCTAGAGCACGTCAAGAGGTTAGAAAAACATACCAAATTCGCAAGATTTGGTGCCCGGAATGACAGGAGACGCTAGATGAAAATTTGGGTAAAACCGGCAACGTTTGAATCTGGGCGAAAATACAGCGATCACGCGGGAACCTGGCTGGGGTGGGAAGAGGGAGGGCGGCCCCGGTGGTTTGGTCCAAGCCAGATCAGACTGGTGGCCAGACGTGGTGGTGGCGGCCCGGAAAGATTTCGATGAGCAATTGTGCAGGAGGGTGACAGAAGGAAGGAAGGAGGAAAGAAGAAGAATATAAAAACGCGGTGGTGTAGGATCAGTAATTTAATCTTCATTTATGTCCTCTGTCGTTTTCCTTGATTAAAAGTGGGAATTGGGCATGCCGCATGTCTACAAAGACTTGGATCTGGAGCAACTTCTTACGCAGACGTACAGCGGAAGTCCGATTTGAGCTTAGGAATTTAAAATGACATTTACAAGTTTTATCTAAATAATATTTAAATTTTAAAAAACTTAATAATTCAATACATTTATTTATTGTTTACTCCAATTTATTTTTCTCTTAATTTAATTCTTTTCTTTCTAAAGGGGATTGTTCAGACTCCAATCAGTGTGCCATTTATTGGGTCCGGAGCAAGCACAATGAACGTATAGGTAGTGTAGGATGTTGATTTGTTGTGTTTTGAGCTTCTCTCGACTTACTACTGAAGTTTTGGTGTGCTTCAGAGGATCTGCCTGGCCTGGATCGTTATTTCTATGCCTCAAATTAGAGGCCTTCATATTCTTTCATTTGTGCATGAGATTGGATGATCTGAGCAATACCAAATGGACAAGGAGATCCAGAGTTGTGGTTATTTGGGTTAAGAAAGCTAACTCAAATCCAATGAGCCCTTAGATTGGTAGAGATTTTGGTTTTGTTTTGGAGCTTTGGACATTTGAAGCTTTTGTGCATATTGGGTTTTGTTTGACCAATTTTTATCATTTTTCTTCATCCTGCTTCTTCTGTTCGCCCTCTGTGATTTGGAACTTTGGCGTCACAAGTGGCAGAGTTCTATGATGAGAAAAGTCCAACCATCTAGTTTTGTTTAGTTGGAATTGTAGTCAAATAGGAGATATTGTACATATAATTGACTAGCCATGTTTGGACTGAAGAAATATAAATAAGATGTTGAAAGCATCAAAACCATATCCGTACTATTGACCTTCAGTATGAGATTACTAACAAACAAGTTAACAAACTTAAGGATTAAATGCATGTTTTAGCTTCCAGTCACAATAAATAACTCTGGTGGCTCTTTCTATTCTAACATGGATATTGTTGGAGAATGCAAAGAAGAAGACATAGTGGGATCAAAAAATTCCAACGAAAGGTCTTGATTTCTAAGGGTAATTGCACTGTCTTAGTTAGTATCTCTGTATTTAGCATATATCAGCAAGTGAGCTTTAACACTACATTTATGTTTTAGGACATTACGTCAACATGTTTGTTCTTTGAGTTTAGCACTGATTTGCGTTTTGGTGAAACTTATGTGTGAGAATTTTTCAAATCTTTGATGACAACAACAATATAGAGATAGTTGTTTTGGGGTATGAATTGTTCAGGTAACTTTTGCATAGGTAACTTTTGATTGTTTAGGCATGAGCTAAATCAAATACTCTTGTTTCAAATGCATATAGAGATAATTTCGCGTTCCTCTTCTTGTGCCTTTACGTGTTTTCTTTACCCAAAAGATATTAATCAGAGGATCATCTTAAGTGGTTTCTTCCGTACAGATTTTTCTGAGCTAGATTTTTGGTTAATGAAAAAGATTACATATCTATTGAGTACTAAGCTATAATTCTTGGATTCATTTTTTCTTCCTTTTTCTTTCTTTTTTTTAAACCATGTTTTGTAAGCAATGAAATTTTGGTGAATTCAATTTTCACTAAGCAAGAAAATAATAGGTTTTGGTGGAATAAAATTGTGGGCCCCATAATTGGCCCATGTCACGTACGAGCTCAAATTCAGATTAATTGTTGAAAGTAAACACAATGTTTCGACATAGGACGGAGTGCATCAAACTTGGAAGTAAAGACAAAATTAAAGGAAGAAATAATTGACTTTGACCTGAAATAAAAATATTAATAGAGTCAATTGGATTAGAAAATAATTTGGTTAAATTGCCAAATTATTGAATTGATTTTAATAAATAAAATCCACAAAACGGGTCCTAAAGAAGGAAAGTTATTTAGGTCAAGCATAGTGCAGGAGCCTACTGAATCAGAAAACCTAGAACCAGGAAAAGGAGGCTTAGACACACCCAAGCACTCAGAAGAACAGAACTCTGCATTCTTCATCTGGTAAAAAGCAGAACAGACGAATCAGTAAAGCATACCCTAGAAAAATCCAAACACTTGACAAACAAGCCTTGTGGTACGGGTAAATAAAGTAATGTCTCCGACCCTTGTATCAATTACAAATTTTATTTAAACATTTGAGAGTAAAAATAAGAGGATTAATCCAGAGATTGTAACCCTAAATTTAGTTAATACAAATATTATTTTGCTCCAATCTTATTTGTATCTCCTGTCAAGGAAAACTTAATTATTTATGGGATTTCTATTGATATTTTGGTGGTCTCTTGTTGCTTTGGATAAAGCTGTTTGGTTGGTGTTTCAGTTGTTTAAGCAGAGGGGTAGTTTACTCAGGTTGAATTCCAATTAATTGTTTTAAGTTTTGTGATAGAGAATAGGAAATAGCTAATGGCATCAATTGACAATTGATTAGTGTTCAGTTATTTATTTGTAATGATAGGTTTAGATAATTTGCCGGTGCTGGCCATGTAGTAAATAACTTGAGTGTTTTGGCAATTGGGTATGAGGGCCTGGGGCAGTGAGAGAGTGAAATGGGTAATGAATGAGAGGGAAAAATATGTTGTCTTTCTCTTTGTATGTGGGTCGTGGGACGCGTTTCGCGTTAAAAGCGAGAGACGTCGTTAGTCACTCTTTGCTAGTTTTTTTTCTCTTACTCATACTGCTCCTCATTTAATTTCTCTCTCGTACTATAGTTTGTAGATTTTTGTGCAGTGATCTTTCATGGAAAGAATTCACCATGGGGCCACAGATGTGACAATCACAACGCAGCAGCCTGTAGATGCCTTAGTAGCTTGGTTTCTGTGTTTGTCTTGTACCAATTTTCGTTTTTGATTGATCTACAAGAATTTGTTTGCAGAGCTTTCAGAGGCCAATAGTTTCAGTAATTACAAATTAATCCTCTGAAAGCATATGCATAGATGGATTTACTTGGCATTTAAACTGTGTTCTTAGATTTTATTTTTAGACTTATTTTCATTTATGATGTTATCTGCTAGCTTCTTTCTGGATCATGCTGCGTTCTCTACCAGAAAAACTGTTCTCATGTTTCGCAAGTGTAAAATGTCCACAAAGTAAAGTTGGGTTTCAGCATATTGGTTCAAGATATGCCCATCATTCTGCTTAAAATGTCAGCTGATCCTCTGACAGTTCCTTTGAAATGAAATAGAAGAGAAGAGGTAATCTCTTCCTATGGCCATGATCCCTTTGCTTTCGTTGTTCAGCTTGGTTCCAAACTCCGTATAAATTGTGCGTGGAGAAGCAGTAACTGTTTAATGAGGCCAAAAAGATACCAAGTTTGATGGTGACGGAGATTTGGCTGGACCTTCTTCATTTCGCAAAACCTCACCAAATTGGGCTTAAGCAGCACTAGCTACTTTATTGATGATGACCATCCTGAAGACACCTTTATCCAAACTAATAAATCTACACTCTCTATGGCAACCCCAAAACGGTACATGGATGCAAGCCTTTCTCCCACATCTATAACTTATTATGGGTTTTGTCTGGGAAATGGAAACTACACCGTAAACCTCCATTTGCAGAGCCAGCGTTTCAAATGACCAAACATAAAAAAACCTGGGAAGGTGTATATTTGATGTTTACATTCAGTTAGGGTTACAGTGACATGTGTTAAATTTAGAAGGGGAGGGGGTAGAGGAACAATGACGGCAAAATATATTGTTAAACGCTAATTCACAGTAAAATACCAATAAATATGAGTTTTCGACAAAAAGCCTAGGTGATATTAGTAGTGAAGCGACTCTTTTAAGTTGTATTTTATTTAGTTAAGTTTCAATGTGGAACTTATATTATTGAACAAAATTTTAATTAACAAAACTAGTATATGGCAGGGGAACTGATGCAGGAGGGTTTGGATATTGTGGGTGCAGCTTGGTCTGGTGGTGGGATTAGTACTGTAGTAAAGAATTATACTGTTCTCCTGTAACTAGTGGTCTTTGGAGATCCGTTTCTATTGGACTGGAAAGGACGACATACGGTATCCCTGTTAGAGGAGTTTATGGTACCTCTATATTGTCATCAGCTATATCTGTAGATCCTGGTAAGTTTACACTGTTATGATTTCTAATTACTATTTGTATACCATTGGGAGTTTCTTATGTGTAAATATCATGTTAGGCATTAATATTTGGACACAATTAAGAGATCCGCCTTCAGTTCTCCAGGGTGCTGACTTCTTCTGATTTTTTTCCTTTTCTTTTCTTTTGGGTGGGGAACTGATCAGGACTGTATGGTGCTCAATAAATTGATTGCATCCCATCATTGGAGCTCTCTGAGTCCTTCATTTTTTTTCCTTGTATTGCCACAGAAATGCATCTATGTCTTTTCCCCCTTTCTTTCTGTTTACCTAGTTTGAGACTCAAGACTTGAAGAAATGATCTCTATTCAAATTTCCTATCACATAACTGATTACTGCAGTTCTTTGTAGGGGTCTGGTATGTGCTTTTTAAATGCAACAAAATACAACTTCAAGGATTTTTTATTTTTACATTGAAATTGTCCTTTTCACCTCAGCAAACATATAATATTTACACTATAGCTCCTCTCCGTAAGGAAATTTTAAAGAAATTACCCATGTGTTATGTAAACTTTTAGAGCTCAAATTTATACACAACAACACAACCTCTAAATATGGTTACAAAAAAAAAATTGAAACTTTTACACTATGACCCGTGAAGTGACAATCTTGGATCCGCCACTGCTCAAGATATATGTGTAGACTTGATTTTCTTTTCTATTAGTTCGACGAGTAGAAAAGGAGACAAACCATGAACGTTTGTGTAAAAAAAAGAAAATGAATGTTTGTCCACGAGTAAGCTAAATGTGAATGGCATGCAAAGACTTCAGACTAAGTCTTTTGTAGACCCAAAAAATTGGAAAAGCATAAAAGAGAGAAATTAACGTCCGGACATGTGTGGGCCAACATGACTTTTCATATGAAGACTTGAGAGTCTTTTAGAAGTAGCAATATCTTGCCTTGTACATTATTTGAAGCCATACTGGACGGAAATTGATGGACGTAGATTGCCTTGACGCACTAGCGGACAGAACTTTTTTAACGGAGGTGTGATATTGGTTTAATGTAAAAAGGGTTTTCGGGATAATGAACTTCTAAAGAAAATTTTTTGGCAGCTTTTGTTCTTTACACATCAAATAAGAAGACTTGATTTATGGGATTTTAGTAAGTATATATTGACTTAATGAGCCATCATTTTTAGCCTAAATTGTATTTTGCACTAAAACCAAATTTTCATATTTTGATTTGGTGGGAATTTAATTTTCTATTATTTTTATTGAAATCAAATATGGGGTCCTTGGCTTATTTCCATTGCAAACTAAGTAAATAGAGTAATATAAAAATAAATAGTAAAAGTACAAAGGGATTTCCTTAAATCTTGAAAATGGAAATAATCATCTATACATTGAGTTAGGGCAAAGGGCGAATTTCGATCACCTATAATGATTTTTCCGGATAGGGAAGGTGCAACCTTGCGCCTTATAAGTTATACTGTTTTTGGTGTTTTCACAAAACCCAATAAGGAGGTTTCATATTGAAACAGAATGGTAGGAATGAGCATTCTGCTACAAAACAATGTGGTTTTGAACTTGTCATGCAATATCAATATGAGTGTTGGAAGGCATGAACTAGCAGATTCGGCTTGGACAGCTACAGGAGATAAGAATAAGTCATCTTTGGCTCTTCCAAAGCTCCAATCCGACGATCCCAAATGGACAATAGCCCTTTTTTCTGTAACTTCAGAAATCTAAATTCCAAGAGAAAATGCGCATTCAACAACTCAAAGCAGATTTTAAAAACCACTTGTCAAAATCTCACAATGCAAAATGCAGACCTCTTATAGGAAGAAAATGCGGAGGAAGAAGCTGTCAAATTTTCTCTCAATGTTGTAGCCCCCTTCTACCCAAAAAGAAGTCTGCCTTAAATTTCCCCAGCTGACAGCCAAACATTGGCTTCACAATAAGACAAAGAACATTAGAACAGAAAGTTTACAGCTGTCAAAGGTTGGACCCACGTGAGAATACAAGGTACAATGTTTACCTTAAGAATTTTGATTCTAGAGCCATGACAAAGTTGATTTCAATTTCTGTAATCATTTGGAATGCATATATACTTAAACTAACCTAAATTCTTTGAGCTTGATTGATTGCATACGAGGATTACAAGTTTGTTAAGTAATCAGCATAGTCCACACATGATCTTCTTTTTAGATCATGGCATATATTTGACACTCACCTTATTCCTGGAAAGGTTTTATTATTATTTTAATTTAAATAACGTCTTTCTCTAGGGGAGCATATATATCTGAAATGCATTTGTTATTGGTTTGTGCAGAGACCTCAGCTTTAACAAGCTAACTGGGGAAATCCAAGCAGCTTTGTTGCTCTAGCAAAAGTGGATTATATGCAAGCAATTTGAAAAACAAATCTTCACTTTCTTACAAGAAAACTCAAGCCGACATTCTTCAATGGTTTTGTCACATCCAGAGCCCTACAAGCTGGACGTGTTAATCATGCTTACTATAAATAATGAATATTTATTTTTTAATTCGTTAATACTCAAGCAAACAACTGAAGATATATATTATCCAGTAATTCCACCCCTTCTAGTAATTTATGCCCTTTTTCCTGCATCAATTATGTTTAGTTTCTTAACTGGAAACTTGCTGACTGGACCCCGTGCCTACTTGGACAAAGGAAAACCTGTAAGCTTCTCTTCCAAAGTCTAATATTGAGTTACTTAGGTAGGAAAATTTTGATGTCTAATACTGGATAAAGCAGCGTACATGCGTTAACATGACTTTTCATATTGGAGCTTCACTTACAATTATACTCATGAAATAGGCATGAATTCTTTATTTTCTCATGATCACTGATATTAATATTTTGAAGTTTTGAAAGTATCCTAAAACGTTTCCTTTTTCATGTAAGATTTTGAAGTTTTGAAAGGAAGGATAGGATTGAGCATATTCAACAATGTTTAGTAGATGCTATAAGTTGGAGAGATTGACCTAATCAACATAGAAGGTAGTTCCAAGGGAAGAGAGCATCCCGAAATTAAATGATAAAGGTCTTGGGCTGGACCTTTATCATCTTGGTATACTATATGTTATGATGCAGGTAGCTTGACCAAATTGAGTACGAGGAAATTTTAAGGTGAACTTGGCTTGATGTGGACAGTTGTGAGAGCTAGGCACCTATGACTATGAATAGTGAAAGTAGCTAATATTTTTTCTGCTCGTGAAGTTTGGTTGATTGTTTTAATATTGGATTTTCAGAATTAAATCTTGCTAGAAGTGATATAAACTATGATTTCAAAACTTCAGTCCAACCATGTTGATACCTACCTCTTGCTCCTCATTTTATTTTCCGTTCTCATACTGCATTTGGAAAGGAATATTACGTAACAGCCCTTTTTGTGCAGTGATCTTTCATATAATAACTTCACCATACGGGACAAAGGTTGTCAATCACAAGGCAGCTTGTAAGAATGTTTAGATTAGCTTGAGTTTACTTTGTTTGTGTCTTGTAGAGAAAACTTCAATTTTCAATTGTGTTAATTTCTAAAAGAACTTGTTTGCGAGCTCTTCAAAGGGCATAGTTCGTAAGTTACAAATAAATCCTCTGAAAGCATGACATCTTCTGAGTATTCTTTATTTTTATTTACAACTTATTTTCATTTATGATGTTATCTTGCTGACTTCTTCTGGATCCTGCATTATCCTACCAAAAAAACTTTCGTGTTTCAGAACTGCAAAATGCTTCAAGATAAATTTATTTATCTTTGATTTTTTTTCTTTTGGGGGGAGCTGGAGGCTTGTATGATCCAAAAGGAAAACTACGTACGTGAAAGAAGTGTTGAAGTGAGCCTCCTAATTAATCAAGGAGATTTATGGTGCTCAATAAATTGATTGCATCCCATCATTGGAGCTCTCTGAGTTCTTCATATTTTTTTTCCTTGTATTGCCACAGAAATGCATCTATGTATTTTCCCCCTTTCTTTCTGTTTTACCTTAGTTCGACTCAAGACTTGAAGAAATGATTTCAAATTTCCTATCACATAACTGATTAATGCAGTTCTTTGTAGGGGACTGGTATGTGCTTTTAAATGCAACAAAATACAACTTCAAGGATTTTTTATTTTTTTACATTGAAATTGTCCTTTTCACCTTGCAAGTACATATAATATTTACACTATAGCTCCTCCTTCCTAAGGAAATTTTAAAGGAAATTACCCATATGGTATGTAAACTTTTAGAGCTCAAATTTATACACAACAACACAACCTCTAAATATGGTCACACAAAAAAAAAAATTGAAACTTTTACACTATGACCCGATGAAGTGACAATCTTGAATCAACCACTGCTCAAGATATATGTGTAGACTTGATTTTCATTCTGTTCGTAAGAACGATTACAAAAGGGAGACAAACCATCAACGTTGTGGAAAAAAAAAAATGTTTGTCCACGAGTAAGCCAAATATGCATGGCGTGCAAAACTTTAGACTAAGTCTTTTGTATACCCAAAAAATTGGAAAAGCATAAAAGAAGAAATCAACGTCCGGGACATGTGTGGGCCAACATGACTTTTTCATATGAAGACTTGAGAGTCTTTGGAGTCCCATATCTTACCTTGTGCGTTATTTGAAGCCATGCTGGAAGGAAATTGATGGATGTATATAGACTGGGGACCTTCTTCATTTCGCAAAACCTCACCAAATTGGGCTTTAAGCAGCACTTGGTTACTTTATTGATGATGACCGTCCTGAAGACACCTTTATCCAGAGCATTGCTTCCCTACCGTATGAAAAGTATCCAAGAGGATTGACAGAGGGTCAGGTATTCTTGGAACTCGAGAGGAACCCTGGTAGAAAATTTTCGACATGGCAGATCGCGCCCACTTGCAAAAATTGAGCCTCTTTCCAGGAAAAGGAGGAAGGCCCAGGACTTCTGCCCGAAATTTGGCGAGAGTCTACCCCTGTAAATTGGACATTTCCCAAATTTCAACCTCACTCGTCCAATTAGGATGGGGAGAAACGAAGGAGAACGGAGGTGTTGAAGTTTCTGAAAATTTCAGAAATTTCCAGCGCTTGCTGCGTCTCCGGCGTCTGACGGCGGCTCGGCTGGGGATGGGCAGGGGTTGAAGGCGAGGTCCGGCGGCTCCTTTGGCTCGGTCTCGTGCCGCGCCCAGGGTGGCCTGCGGTTGCCGAGAGAGGAAGGGAAGTTGGTCTGTCCCGGAGGGGAGAGAGAGAGAAGGAAGAAGAAAAGGAGAAAAATATAAAAACTGGTCCTGCTAGCACGCACTGTTGCTAAGTATAATTTTTTAAAAAAAATCCCATTTATGTCCCTTTTGTTTTCAGACTTTTCCTCCTTCGTTACAGAATGGAATGGGCATGCCGCATGTCTACGAATTCTATCGAAGCTCTGCCGGCAACGTGAGTACAACGGAAGTCCCAAATTCCTTCCCGAACTTAAAATGACCTTTTTGCCCCCTTTTTTTATATTAAACAATATTTTAAATTTTTCCAAAAAACCTTAATTAATTCAAATCATTTTATTTTATTGTTTACTCCAATTTATTTTCCTCTTTATTTAATTATTTTACTTCTTTTTCAGGAGGGATGTATACAATCTACCCCACTTATAAAAATTTCGTCCTCGAAATTTACCTACCTGTCAATAGAAGAGATAGGAATCCTGGGCCCGTATTTGTGTCGGGCTCACCAGTAACTTCCTCGACAGTTTATTTAACGGGGACTTAACATCTCACATTTCCAGAATCTCATCATCGTTCCAATAAATACTTTCAAGAATACCCGCTCACCAACTTCAATTTCAACATACTTGGGCTACCTATCGTGTAACCCTTCTATGATGTTGTGTCACATGACTTTGCAACGCCATCCTTTATATGATTAGGTAAAAGCTCGTTGGGTCTAATACTTGCAACTTTTGGAATTGACGGACGAAGCTACGAATTCAAGGCCTACTCAGTTAAGACATTCCCATGTCTAAGGATTTCTTGAGGCCCAACGTAGACTAACATCACAACTCCACCACCCATTTCATCAGGCTCCAGAACATGGGCCCTCGCAAGAAAATAATATTGCATATTTGGTATTTTCGACAACTATGGCAACTCCTTCACATTGCTCATAGCTTTTGAATACCTTAGTATCCAAAACTCTCTAAAGTGGAGAGAAGTTGTAAACCATGTTGTTAGCCAATTCAAAAGACCTGATTAGCAACAGAAAACGAGAAGTTTCCTTCTCCCGCTAAATATCTTTCTGATAGCTGTTGTAATGCTTAATATTTTCTCTAAAGCTAGACACTTCCATCCTTGCTTTCCAACCTTCTCAAAACTCTTTGGGTTGTTAATGTTTTCCTTCTTTACTTAGGATTGCAGACGACATTGCCAATATGATTCTTTAAGAGGAATACCAGAGGAGGATCTATCTATCCCTAAATTGTAGTCATCGTTCATCTCAACTCAACATATTCAATAATTTTTTTGTTTTTCAGCTTTCCTCTTATAGGATATTGAGATAAGACAATGTGGATAGGAAACGTTTCCACAAACGTGGCACTTCCTAGTGTAATAATCAATATACATAAAATCAGGCAATGTCAAAGAATCCTGATGCAAAGCCTATGCATGGTTATTGTGGCTACCAAGGGGTGATGCCTCTAGAGCAAGAGGTCATCTTTCGTTCAGTCCCACAAGTCTTGCAGAACTTCATATCAAAGATCAATACTTGCATAATGATGCACATAATGGAGGAGGTTCAGAGCGGGGCTTCCCTGGGAGCTGCCAGGCTGGGGAGTTTGTGGACAAGAGTACTAGTGGCTTGGACTACAAGCAAGAGGCAAACCACACTCATAAATCTTGAGAGTGAGGACGTGGTGCAAATCCCGCAGGAATTCAAACCTAACATTTTTCATTCAATAATTTAACTTCGCTCATCTTAACCTTATCCACAATCAAACCCTCATCTCTAAATTCATATCCACGGACACTTTCCCCGTTTCTTCCTATTTCTCTACCCAGTTCACCTCCCTCTAATTTTCGACATTAAATGTTCAAGTTGTAATTCCTCCCAAACCGTTTCATTCCAATGTGTATCCCAAGTTTTCATAAGAAAACCTCAACAAATTTTTCAATCTAATTCAAGTAACTTTAAAATCCAGAAGTCGGATTTCTTGGAGAAACCAAGAAAACAATTTGCAAGACACACTTGAAACGTCTAATGAGGTCATCCACGTAGAGGATGTTCTCTAATAACCTCAAAATTGGGATTTTGTTGTTATTAATATTTCAAAAATTCATATGAGGTGGATGATAATATTGGATGTTTTATGAATTTGGTTTGATGTAAAAATATTGGAATTAAGTGAGTTTAATCAAATTGGGACAAAAATACCCTTATGATTAAGTTTATGATTTTTCAAAGGAAGTACAAGACATTGAAGTGAGAAAATTATGATTTTTGAATTGGAAAATCGAGATTGATCTCACGAACGCGGTAGGCGAAACGGTTCGTGAATCGGAAGTTGAAACGAAGAAGTTATGCTCGTTTGAAGTTTCAGGGACTTAATTGCAAAGAGACTTTGCCTATAAATTACAGATGGGCACTGTTCGAATTCACTAAATTGCAATTGAACCCGGAAGGTTTGGGAGCTGGTCGGAGAGGCGATTTCCGGCGGCTCTGCGGCGGCGTACGGTGGAGGTGATCGACACCACCAACCCAGAGAGAAAGCCTGCTATCGTGAACATAACCCAAGACGAATTGGAGCCATCGGAGGTGCGGGTGAAGGCGGGCAACGCTGTGAAGTTGGTTCGTCAACAAGTGAAATCAGCAACTTCAACCGGCGGTTGAGCCACTTACGCTTCGAAATTGAACCTCTAGGTAAGAGTTAAAGTTGTTCTACTCAGTATTATATTTATATTTATTATAATCGTGAGTAAAATCACGAATTATTATATTTATTATAATGTGACCTTGGAGAATGTTAATGGCTATGATTAACATGTTGGTTGTGATTTTATAAAATGTTTTAATTGATTTAAAACACATGAACTTGTTCTTCAATGGTTCATGAGGTAATTGAAACCTATTTTGTTTTGAATTGATTATTATTATTGGAGATTTTGGTGTTTAACCATATAACATATGTTGTGGATGTATGGTGGAAATTCATTAATGAATAACCACATAAATATATATAATAAATATATATGCTGTGATTGGTGTATTTGGCTATAAAACAATGTTTAATGTGAACCAACATTTTATATTGTTTTGGTGTTGGTGTTTTGGTGTTGGAGTTTTGGTGTTGGATTTAGGTGAGAATACCTTGAATCCCTTCTGAGTTTGTCAGGTGGGCATTCTCTGTGGCAAATAATGAGGGATAAATTACCCTAGGGAGAAAGACCCAAGAACAGTTGAGCTCTAGTCTGGCGCCATCTAGTACTCATGGACTGGAGTGTAATCATGAGTGAACACTACTTGGAGGTGTGTAGTGTTATAGATTAGAGGTTCATAGTATCTCTCTCTTTATTCTGTCAAATAAATGACGTGTGAAAACTACTTTGAAATAAAGAGTTTTGGTGTGGTCAAGGTGGTGATCGAAAGTTCTTTAAATAAAATAAAAGAATTGTGTTTGTGATGATATTGATGTTTATGATTACCTTGGTTATACAAGGATTGTGGTGTGCTAATGAAAGTGCATGTGTTTGTATATTATGTGTAAATTGACATATTATACTCTGGACGTGGTTTACTCATACAAGCTTTAGAGAGCTTACCGGGTTGTCTGTGGTAAAACCGGTGCACTATTCAATGGTGTAGGGGAAAATCCTGCAGGTGGTAGAGGCGGTGAGCAGGAGAATTAAAGTGAGGAGCAGGAGGCTCATTGGTGGTTCCACAGAGTGTAAAGTGTGGTGTGAGAGTGTTGGTGAGTGTTAGACTTCCGCTGTGTGAAATAAGCTCTGAGGAGCATATTATGTAAAATGATGATTGTTCATTTATTATGTGAGTTTGTAATGTAATATTTGACTTCAGGAGGAGTTGAGTCATTATTGACATTGTGGTTCGGAACAGTCGGTGTTCTATCAAGAAAGAAAAGTTTAAATTTCTAGGTACTTTTGTTGAAGGTTTTAGGAGCTTTCGCGTCCCAGATTGTTGGTTGTTCTGTTTATTTTTGCAGATTATTTGTTGTTGAAAATTCGGGGCGTGACGGTCTCATTCTCTGATGGGACTCGCGGCACTACCCACAACTCAAGGATGCACACAAGGTGCGGGGTCCACAAGAAATTGAACCTAAAGCTTCGATACCAAGTTGACAGGACCGGCCCGGAATTCCTGGAACTGGAGACGAATCCTGTGGAAATTTTCGACATCACACCGATGTCGGGCCCACTTTCAAAAATTGAGCCTCTTTACCGGAAAAGGAGAAGGCCACGGACTTCTCTGCGAAATTTCGCAGAGTCTCCCCTGAAATTGGACATTTCCCAAATTTCAACCTCACTCGTCTAATTCGGTGGAGAAACGAAGGAGAACGGAGGTGTTGAAGTTTCTGAAAATTTCAGAAAATTTCCAGCAGCTTTGCTGCGTTTTCGGCGGTCTCCCGGCGGCTCCGGCTCGGGATGGGCAGGGGTTCGAAGGCGAGGTCGGGGGGGTCCTTTGGCTCAGGTCTCGTGCGCTGCCGTGGCCGGTGGCCTGAGTTACAGAGAGAGGAAGGGGAAGTTGGTCTGACGAGGAGAGAGAGAGAGAAGGAAGAAGAAGAAAAGGAGAGAAATATAAAAACTCCGGTTCCTGTAGCACGTACTGTTGCTCCAGGTATTAGTTTTTAAAAAAATCCATTTATGTCCCTTTTGTTTTCAGACTTTCCTCCTTCGTTACAAATCGGAATTGGGCATGCCGCATGTCTACGATTCGTATCGACGAGCTCTACGCAACGGTCCGACCGGAAGTCCCCAAATTCCTTCCCGAACTTAAAATGACCTTTTTGCCCCCTTTTTTTATATTAAACAATATTTTAAATTTTTCCAAAAACCTTAATTAATTCAAATCATTTTATTTTATTGTTTACTCCAATTTATTTCCTCTTTATTTAATTATTTTACTTCTTTTTAGGACCGGGATGTTACAAGAATAGTACTTCCCTTCCAATTAATTTTAAACAAAATAAATATGAAATTTGGAACGATGTCCACAGAAATTCTTCTCTACCGTATGAAAAGTATCCAAGAGAATAGTACTTCCCTTCCAATTAATTTTAAACAGTCTTCAGTCCCACCCCACTCTATCCTCAAGGGTCTATAAATTGGTTAAGGCCAAGCCACATTAAGTTCACTCAACGATCTCGTCTTCACCTTAATTGTGTTGTTAAGAAAAACATGACATCATCCTCCAAGACTTTTCTTCTTCTTGGCTTTATGTTTGCTCTTGTGATCCTCATCTCCTCTGAGGTCTCAGCCCATGAGCTAGTGGAAGTTACTAAGCCAGAAACTAATAATACATGTATGTATGGGTATATGTGGATGTTCATATTTATGATCTCTGCTCATGTTACTCAACTCATATTATTTTCTTTGTGGGTGTTGTATTATCCTTACAAATAATTAGTCAAATCATAAATCACAAAAACAAACTAAAAAATTTCGTTTACTATCTACTTACGTTGAGTCTTTTTTTCCTTTGTGCATAGCTTGAATATTGCACTCTCTTATCTATTACATTTGCATGTACTCAATAAAGCTATTCGTCTTCCAGCTCCAGCCAACTCTACTGAACCCCCACCAGAAGCTCCAGCCGACTCTGAACCCCCACCCCCACCACCAGCCGACTCTGTAATATCACCTCCATCTGGTGGAAGTGGCATATCTGTAGGTGCAATGGTTGGACTTGTGGCTGGAGGAGTCTTCATTATATCACTGATTTTTGGTATTCTTTGTAGGAGAGGCCTCCGAGGACAACAAAATGCTTCGGAGGATGGTAAAAACAGTTTATGCTGTAAATTTGAATGTACTCTTCCTGTATATTTAGACTCACTCTGTAAGTTGTGTTAGAGTATAGAGCTTTAGATTGTGACACTTGTCATAATCTTAATATAGCAGTTAGTTGGTTCGTTACTGTAGCCTTATATACGACTATCTCTTGTAATTACTGATTCATTAAGAAAGAAATATCAGATTGTTCTTCATCTCTGACCAGCTTCTCTCTCTACTCTCTCTCTCTCTCTCTCTCTCTCTCTCTCTCATTACAAGATTATAGTGTTGGTTTACTCAATTGACATAGCTTAACATGGTATCAATCGCCATTTTTGCTTACGCTTGAAATTCTTCGATCCTCTGTTGCTTCCGCATTCTCTGGTTCGGATCTTGTTTACGATTCGACAGTTCTGCCTTCTGAAATTTCTAGGGTTTCGTGTCGATCTTCATTTCTTGATCGGTACTTTCTGAATCTTGCACAACAAGTGTTTGTTGTTTTGCCTCTCTCACAGGTTGATCTTGCAATCACGATGGTGACGGCTTCGCAACTTCAGTTGCTTCAATCTCCTATTACGGCTCTTATTTCCTCTATTTCTACGTCGGTTAATGTCAAACTTGAAAGCAATGGCATCATGGGGTTTGTTGATGGTTCATACCCTTGTCCACCTCAACTCGGTTCGAACTCTGGCGAATCTGGTATTAATTCTTCTTCTCAGATTGATGAATATAAAATCTGGAAAATGCATGACAAAGCTATTATGCAAGTGATTACCGCAACATTATCTCCTATTGCTATGTCCTGTGCGATTGGTAGCACTAGTTCCAAGGATTTGTGGATCAGATTAAAGGAATAATTTTCAACCGTATCTAGGACTAGCATTTTTCAGATGAAGTCTAATTTGCAAACAACCAAAAAGGGTTTCAGATTCGATATCTCAATATCTACATCGCATTAAAGAAGCTTGTGGATCAGATTAAAGGAACAATCATCATCTCAATACAAGGTAATGATGACTCCTTCAAGTTTGAACTCTATTAATTTTAATACTTTTGAATTCGTAATATTTTGTTTTATATCTAGAGATGGTATTGTTTACATATGACTTGGATTTGAGATTCTATAATTATTAGTTTTTTTTTGTGTTAATGCAAAAGATGGCACTTTCAAGTACATGAATGAAGTTACTTTGCTTTGATCAAGATATAACACCATTTTATAAGTTTTTATAGTCAATTCTAATTAAAAATCACAGTTTATATGTCAATTAAGACTGTCATTGGTGTTGCAAATTAAATTTTTTGCGTTGAAGCAAGCTGTGCAAAATATTAAATTCAAAAAACTGAATTTATTAAAGTTCCGTCACATAATTATTGCAACACTACATACAGTCATTAAATATTTTTTAACGAGGCGTGCCACCGTCATAAACACTGTTGCCAAAAAGGCATTTCCTTTGTCGTATAAGAATTAGCGACAAAGCGGCACTGTCGCAATTACTTTAGTTGCGACACGAGATCGCGTTGTAACTAGTGTTAAAAATCGTGTCATAAATCCGACGCTCAGTTTATTGCGACAATTTTTAACCATTGCAAATTCGACGCAATACGTTATTACAACGGTTTTAAGTGTCATAAAAAGGGCTCAAATCACTTGCGACGTGACAAAAAACGTCGCATTGCCGTCGCTAATTGCTATTTACGATGCTTTTTTGTTTTTTTGTGATGGAATTTGCATGTCGCTAAAGGCCTTTTTTCGTAGTGTATCTTTCTGCTGCTAGGGTATACTTTGCGGATGAAGACATTGTCATTCTTGCTTTGAATGGACTACCTTCGAGCATAACACCTTCATATGTGTTATAAGGGGGCATGAGAGTGTGATTTCACTGAAGGATTTTCTATCACGGTTACTTGCAGAGGAAACTATTGTTGAGACGTCTGTTCCTCCTCTTATGACAGCTATGGTTGCTCATACAGGTTCCAATTACCCAACTCCAAGAACATTCAAAAACCCATTCCAACTGGGAACCCGATTTCAGAAAATTAGCAAGTCAAATACCTCCTCCACTTAGAAGCCCAAGTCACAGGAGGAAGCCGGTATAGCTGGGTAGCCCAACAATGTATCCATATCTCCTACATGCCACCACGTGCCATGCAAAAGCTGGGGGCCATTTGTGGATGCAAAATATCTACGAATGCTAGGTCAAATAATTAAGCCAATCAATTTGGGAATTATTTGGCCTAATTGGGAGTTATTTGATTTAATTGACAATTATTCGATTCTTACCGTAATTAGGGATTTGATTTAAATCAAATCCCTAATTACGTCACCTCTCCAAATTAAGGAAGAATAATTCCTTTCCATTTGTGGAATTATTCTTCTAAACCCTAGCCTCCGATGCTCCTATAAATATATGGCTACACCAATGGTTGAGGTACGTCTACACTTTTGTCTGAAACTTTCCAGAAATTCCATCTCACAAACCCTAGGCGCCATAACTCTTTCTTTTTCTCACACAAGGCTTCAGCCACCACGCACAGCTCTGGCCACCGGTTCATACCATACATACATCTATGTACCCTTTTGTTAGCTATTGTTTTCCTACAAACACTCGAACTAACTTAGGCATCGGAGGGCCTTTGGCCAACACCCCCTAGAGTATGGTCCTCTTATTTCGATTTGTTTTGTAGGGAGAAAAAGACAACGAAGAGGAAGATGGAATCTTAGACGAATATTCTCGTGGGGACGAAAATCGTTCCCACAATGATGATAATATAACATTATGTGGCAACTAATATATGCATGCCGCCTCAATTAATAGGGTCACATGTAATTTAAGGATTCAATATTTATTTTTAAATAAAAAATTAAGAAACCTAATTAGCTTGTATGTGGCCTAGGGCTGCAAGTTAAATTAAAAATTCCGATTTCAATCAATTTCTAATTCGAAAATTTCCAATTTTGGTGAGTCCAAATCAATTTTAGCATCTGAAAGTTCCAAAATCCGAAAATTCAAAATGAAAAAAAAGGATTGGAATTGGAATATATCTCAAGATTTTGAAACTTCCAGAATTTCGAAATATATTCTGGTTTCAAGTTTAGACTACACATAATAACTAATTTCATGTTGAACTAAATATGACATAAAGTGAAATTGGTGTTGTGAAAATAGACAAGACTTTCACTCACTCCCCTAATGATCTTGTTGTTGATGGACTTTGTGACAAACACAATAATGGATGAATCACACACACACACATGAGAAACCAACCAAGCACAAAGTGACACAAGAATTTATAGAGGTTCAGCAATTGCCTACATCCTCTTGGTGATCCCCTTGACAAATTCACTAATGAAATAATAAGTTACAACTTTGGTTTACAGAGAAACCCCCTTATAGAACTCTATTATCTCCCCAAGCTCTCTTTTTATCTCTCACCCCTTTGCTCAACACTTTGATGCACTTGTGAACACTCTCCCAACCCTTGGTGTTTCCCCCTTTGTGTCTAGACTCTCAAGACCCAACTCAGCTCTTATCTTGAACTGATTGCCCTCTCTCTCTTCCTCCCTTGGTGAGTTTAACCTCTTGTGGACACACTAGCTCCCAGATTAACCACACATATTGCTGTCTTGCTTCCTCATCCCTTTAATAGTATACACAAGCCTTTGGACCTTGGAGAAGGCTCCATCTTTTTCTCCCACGTTCTCCCCTTGGTTTCCAGAACTGGACCACAGCTTGGCAGAACAAAGGCTAGTCATTAATAGCTACAAACTCAGCCACCCTATCTAGAGCCATAGGGTAGGTACTCCTTGAAGCAAGACCACAAACCCCATTCAATGATGTTCCAGCTTTTCCAGCACCTTGCTAGACTTCTTAGAACCCCTAAAACTCTTTGGAGGCCAAAGGGATTAGGTAGGGAACCAACACATGTGAAGACACCTTGAAAAACGCATGGAAAAAACAGCATAGCAACCTGGCGACCGGTCGCACGTCAGGTCACGGCGACCTCGCTGAGCATTTTGTAAAAAGCAACCGGTCGCTAGCACTGGGCAACCAGTCGCTGAGCTGGGCAACCAGTCGCTGGCCTCGAATTTCCAGCTTCTTCGTCTATCTGAGAAAGGACGGGTCGCTCCTTCCCAACGACCAGTCGCCTCCTTCACTTGCAACTTAATGTGAGCCATTTTTTACAACAATTGGTACTTAGGTGAAGGGGTTTATTAAAACCTCAATGGATAGATCTAAGACAACAATAATTCAACCTCAATGGATAGTCATCGACTAGTCGTAGACCTATGAACAAGCAACATACACACAGATTCACAACAAATATCAATTATTAACACCTACAATCCTAGAAGAAAGCTAAGTGACACCCTAGGCACTTAAGAGGATCAGTCAATCTAGGCATCCCCAATGCTAGCAACAACTAGAGTGGAGAGTGTGTGAACATTCATCATAGATCACAAGAGTATCAAACAGAGTATGACTAGTCAAACAAATAAGAACACACACCAGAAATTGTTCACTCAGAAACCCAGTATTCATCAAGCATCAACACATAAAATATGGTGACCTAGAAACCCACCAATGAAAAAAAACTAAAGATCGTCAAATAATACTATTTGAGGATTCCCTCAACTAAAGGGACTATATATATACACGTATAAATGTAATATATAAATAAGAAGCCATATGCTAAACTCAATACTTATCAACCATTTCCCTACTGGTTATAAATATATCTATTTATTTCTCTTTAAAAAAATATATATTTATTGGTTTAGCAAATTTGTCCAAATTCACCTTAAGTACCTCAACCCATCATGAACCTGCATGTGCAGTCACGTTCATCGTACCCCTAAATCTTCTAATGCGAAAATGGAATAATAGAAATAATTGCCTATCAGAAAAACTACATGTTTGGAAATTCCAAAATGTCCTCAAAGTAAGTTGGGTTTCCACATGTTGCTTCAACATATGCCCATAGTCCTTTTGCTTAAAATGTCGATTAATCCTCTAACAGTTACTTTGAAATGAAATAGAAGAGACAAAGAAGTAATCTCTCCGTATGGCCACTAATCCCTTTTTGCTTTCTGTTGTAGCTGGGTACGAACTTCGTATTAAATGTGGTGAAGAAGCAGTAACTGTTAATGGGTCCAAGTTTGATGGTGACACAGATTTTGTTGGACATTCATCATTTTGCCAGAGCTCAACAAATTGGGCTTTGTTAAATTTAATCCACACTTGTCTTGAAGAATTTAGAAAAATCTATAAGAAAAAAAAGTAGAAACCTCAAGAAATATCCACCAACTTTGACAAAGTCAAACTTTAAGATATAATTGTTGTAGGCATTCTAGAAAAGTCATGATAAAAATCTTGTAAACTAGTGACTATGAGAAGAAAGCCAAGTCCACCGACTTGGACAATGCCAGCAACCTATATCTATAAATAGGTGTTGCCTCTTGTATAAGTGAGCTAAGAAAGAAGAGGCCAATAAGATAGAAAATAGGAAAAAGGCCAATAAGCCTAGTAAACAAGTTTTAGTTGTTGAAGGCCAATAAGCTTAGTTCCTCTATAAAGCCTTGTACCCATCTATTGTTAAATAAATAAAATCACTTTCTTGTTCACCCTAAAAACCCAATAAGTGGTATCAGAGCAAAGTTCGGTCACCTTGGGCATAAGGGTTCGATATAGTCCTCCATCATGTCTACCGCTAACCAAACTTCTATCCCATTTCCAATCTTTACCGGAGAAAACTATGACTTCTGGAGTATTAAAATGAAGACCTATTTTATGTCTCAAGATTTATGGTGATAGTGGCTTCAATAATCCAAAAAATCCAACGTGTGCAACAGCTGAGGCAGCTAAAGAAAGATCAGATAGAAGGATGCAAAGGCTCTATTTGCAATGCAACAAGCTTTGGATGACACTATTTTTCCAAGGATCATGCACTACAACAAAAAAGCGCTTTTGCGAGGAAATCTTTCCTCGCCACAGGTTCCAATTTCCTCGCTACATCTCTACAGCGAGGAAAATGTGTTCCTCGCTCCGGTCAACGTTGAAGCCCCGTCGTAGAAGCCTGTGGGGAGGAATGTTCACGTTTCCTCGCTGAATCCTTCTTGCGACAACTTAATTATTTCCTCGCCAAACCTCTATAGCGAGGAACTCTATCATCACTAAAGGTCATTTAATTTCTCGCGATACACTATAAACGAGGAACATATTTTCCTGTACATCCTACAACGAGGAAACTATTTCATCCCTAAAGATAAAATATCCTCGGTAATAGTTGTATTTTATTGCGACGAATACCACAAGTTCCTCGCTATATCTCTCCAGCAAGGAAAATGTGTTCCTCGCTCGGTTGACGGTGAAGCCCCATCGTAGAAGCCTCTAGAGAGGAATGTTCACGTTTCCTCGTTGAATCCTTCTTGCGACAACTTAATTATTTCCTCGCCAAACCTCTATAGCGAGGAACTCTATCATCACTAAAGGTCATTTAATTTCTCGCGATAAGTGATAAATGAGGAACATATTTTCCTATACATCCTACAACGAGGAAACTATTTCGTCCCTAGAGATAAAATATCGTCGGTAATAGTTGTATTTTACTGCGACGAATACCACAAGTTCCTCGCTATATCTCTCCAGCGAGGGAAACGTGTTCCTCGCTCGGTCGACGGTGAAGCCCCTTCATAGAAGCCTATAGAGAGGAATGTTCATGTTTCCTCACTGAATCCTTTCTGCCACAACTTAACTATTTCCTCGCCAAACCTCTATTGCGAGGAACTCTATCATCGTTGAAGGTCATTTAATTTCTCACAGTAAGTGATGAACGAGGAAAATATTTTCTCCCAGTTTTCCGGTTTGGGCCGGTTTACTTTTTAAAAAAAAATAAAAAAATTTGTTTCTTTTTGGGCTTAAATAGCATATAAGACCCTATTCACATTCCTATAAAAATTTGGCCTAAAATAATTTCTACATGCCATCTTAACTTCCAAATACAAAATACGGTCATCCAAACCAAACATACAATCTTAAGAACTATATCTCAATGTAAAAATTAATAATTAAATTACAAACCAAATTTGAAATTTGAAATATACAATTTTTACAATTTGCACTCAGTTTAATATTTTACAATTTTTGCACTGGGCTAGAGCCCACCCAGCCTATACACAGTTCGTCCTACAATATCCGTAACCTGTTTGATTTTTTGCTACACAGCAGAGCCATTGACAAAGCTTTTAGCTGCTTGATCCTTGAGGAAAGCTAATTGTGCTTGTAAGTTGACCACCTGAAAAGTTCAAACCAAAAGCATATACTCATCGGTTACTTCAACATACATTCTGAACAGAAACCCAATCTGAACATACAAAGGGTACTAAATGATTAACCTGCTGTTGGAGAGCAAAAATTTGTGAAACACAACCACATATGGGATCTTGAAGCCTGGCTTGAGCTTCCCATGATATTGACACTGCGGCCTGGCAGCGATCGCTGACGGAAGGTGAGCTAAAAGCTTCGACACATTTTTTGCGCCAAAAACCTTGTGGATGGCAGGAAAATCGGTAGCTCCCTTTTCATGGCAGAAATAAGGCGCAACAATACACCCTCTCACACATTTTCTTCTCAAGAACTGCAGGCTCCACAGGGAGAACCAGAACCAGCCATGGTTTTGATGATCTCCTGCGTGGGAGGGTTTTGATGATCTTTTTCTCTTTAACCTTTTCTTTTTCTCTTTTTCTCTTTAATTGGCAGAAATAAAATAATCATTAATGAATTGCCATATACAAAAGAAAAGAAAACACACGACATATACAAAAGTACCTATTCTTGATTTCAGCAGCCATTGCCATGAAAGCTTGCTCAACATTAGTAGCATTTTTTGCACTAGTCTCCATGAAAGGGATCCCAATCTCATCCGCAAACGCCTTTTAACTTGTTTGTTTATACTTCGAGATCATATACCCCAAAAATCGCAAAAAACAAACATCCAGAGATCTAGTAACGGGACAAAACTTTTCGACGGTTATAAATGAAAAATCACGATTTAACGGTGATTTTAACTCCAATTTTGATGATTTTTTAGAGCTACACTCCTTGACCCTATATGAATACAATGACTGAATTTGATCTTCAATTTAAAATATTTACACTAGTGGATACCACAAAATCTTATGTTATATTTAATGAAAGTATAAATAAACTCTTAATTGTTAGTGAATATATTGTTTTGATGGCATACGCATTCTACGAAACTAGTTTCAACGATCCAACCATCAAACTTGTTTGTATATACTCAGATCGGTATACCCCAAAAATTGCAAAAAACAAACATCGAAAGTAACAGGACAAAACTTTTCGATGGTTATAGAACGAAAAATCAAAATTTAACGGTGATTTTAACTCCGATTTTGATGATTTTTTAGAGCTACACTCCTTGACCCTATATGAATACAATGACTGAATTTGATCTTCAATTTAAAATATTTACACTAGTGGATACCACAAAATCTTATGTTATATTTAATGAAAGTATTGCGACGAAATTAATTCCTCGTTAAAAGGCTTCTATTGCGATGATTATATATTGTTTGTCGCTATAGGTTTGAAGCGAATCGTCAATAAGTCCCGCTACCCTTTTCATGAGGAAAAAACTATTTCCTCGTTAATAAATGGTGAAAATAATTTGGGATACATACTGCGAGGAAATTAATTCCTCGTTAAAAGGCTTCTATTGCGAGGATGCTATAATGTTTGTCGCTATAGGTTTGAAGCGAATCGTCAATAAGTCCCGCTACCCTTTTCATGAGGAAAACACTATTTCCTCTTTAATAAATGGTGAAAATAATTTGGGATACATACTGCGAGGAAATTAATTCATCGTTAAAAGGCTTCTATTGCGAGGATGCTATAATGTTTGTCGCTATAGGTTTGGAGGGAATTGTCAAAAATTCCCGCTACACTTTCCGCGAGGAAAACAATAGTTCGTCGCTGTGAAAATCTACAGCGTCCACATTGTTTGTCGCTGCATCTAGCATGTCGTCGCAATAGCTTGGTCCACTTCGAAAACGAAATTCAAGTCACATTTTGCGAGAATTTAACATTTTCCTTGTTGAAAGGCTGCTTCAACGAGGAAATATAATTCCTCGCTGAAAAAATCGTCGCTAAAGCAACATTTTGTTGTAGTGATGGGAGCCACAACATCAAAGGAAGCATGGGATACTTTGAAGGAGGAGTTTCTAGGAACGCGAAGGTACGTGCAGTTAAACTACAAACTTTGAGAAGAGATTTTGAAAACATTAAAATGAAAGATTCTGAGACCACACAAGAGTACTATGCTAGAGTAAAAGAAATAGTCAATCAATTAAGAGCCTATGGAGAAAAAGCTTATGATTCAAGAATTGTAGAAAAAATACTTATCAATCTCAGTGATAAGTATGATCCACTAGTAACTGCCATTGAACAGACAAAAGATATAACTAGTTTGTCAGTGAAAGAATTAATGGGCTCTTTGGAAGCATATGAAAAAAGACTGAGTAGGCGAAATGAAAGTCCAGGATAGAAAGCACCTTCCAGTTGAAACTAAATTTAAGGTCTCTAAAGTCTAAAGATGATGAAAGAAAATTTGAAGAAAATTCTAGATAAGTAGAAAATGAACCCAACAATAATTGGGAAAATAAAAGAGAAATTGTGGAGAGGAAAGACTATCCTCCATGTGGGGTATGCAAAAAGACAAGCCACCAAGAGAAAGATTGTTGGTACCCAAGCATACCAAAATGCTGGAACTGCAAAAGATTTGGGCATATAGAAAAAGATTGTCGATTCAAGAAAAACTATCAAGCTAACTACACATAAGAAAATGATAAGTACGAGCATGTGTTCTATGCATGTCCAGCTGTTAGAAATGTGCCCTAAGAGCCAATACATTTGATGTAATCTCCTTAGAATACATTTCATATATGATAAATAAAGGGCAATATTATTTTGTTATCTTTTATGTCGCATAAAGAAACAAAAGTCCAGGGTATACTAAATAAGAGATAAAGTAATCTAAAGAAGTTTAGATTCGGAGACCTTTAATCTCTAACTGTAGTATCCCAAAATGTTCCTAATCATAGGGTTATCACATGGGCATTGATAAACCGTCAAGATTGGCACATACTATGTATGCTCAATAATGAGGATGGTTGGTCTCAAACCATTTGTGTAGTTGACACTAATACAAGTATGTGGGTGCTCATTAGTGAATGAGTACACTGAGCGCGATCGACCGCAGTTCTCGTATGGAGTATTTATCTATATGTCAAACGAGAACTCATAGTTGCAATAATGCAAATTAGTCCTTAGACCTGAGGCATCATGGTTGTCTTGTGATGCGTTATTGATCTTTGATAGCTCACAAAGGCAAGTCGTAAAAGATTTTCCTTATGTGTTATTGGGATCTCTTAATTCATCATGGAGGCATGTGAATGTACAATAAGGAATCTCTACCTTTGATAAGGAAAGGAGAATGTTTCAAGATATGATTCAGTGAATCTTCGGCCGAAGTACTTGAACATGATTTAGAAAGTGGTTTTAATTATGTTCTATTGAATCATATGAGGTTAATCATATTAGGGGTTTGACATTATCAATCCGTACCCTAATAATATGATTGGAAACATTGTATAAGAGAAGGACCGTATTGCATTGCAATTCCAACTGAATAGGTTCTTCATCTATTCTAATTAGCTTGGGTAGCCATGATATATTGCTAGATGTCACTCTTGGCTTGTGGAAGTCCTAGGATTGATTGTGATCGATCCAAATGAAGGAAGAATTAAAAAGGGGTTTTAATTCCAGTTGGTTAGAAAGAGTTCTAATGTTTTCCCACTGCCTTGCTAAATTAGAACCTAATGGATCGCACACCTTAAATGGTTAACTTTGAGTAATACAAATGAGAATGAGGAAATCAATTTGATTGATTTGATGTGGATAATTTACTACGTGTAAAAATGTATTTGGGCCTCGATAATAGTTAATGAGAAGCCCAAATGGTTGGGTATCAAGCCCATGGACTTAAGACACCTAAATATTATGGTTTAAGTGTCATAAGGCCCAATTTTGGAAGCCCAATGGGATTTGGCCGAAAATGCTTAAGTAAATGTGTATGGGAATTGTTTCCATAAGCTCATTTTACACACAAACACAATCCAACATCAACCAAAGAGGTTTGGGAGATCAAAGAGAGATAGTTGTGAGTTTTCAAGAGTGAAACACAATCTTCTTTCAAAGGGGTTTAGATTGAAACCAATCTTGAGAATCTTGTACTAGCATCCTTGTATTCTCAAGATACCTCTTCTCATCTCAAGGTTCCATTGGTGTGGAGACTTAGAGGCCATATACTTTTGTGGCTCACAAGGAGGAGAAAGATCAAGAGGAGATCAACAAAGGAAAATCATCAAGAGAAGACCAAAACACAACTTGGTTCATAAATTGCTTCAAGGGTAATTAGATCTTATCCTTTCTCTTGATTTTTTCATTTATGAAAAACATATCAATGTTCATGGTTTAAGATACTTGGAAGAAGTTTTGTTTTTGAATTTAAACAACCACCATATTCTTCCGCTGCGATTAATTTGATTAATTGTATGTTTAATGTTCAAATCAACTTCTTAAAAATGTTTTAAAACCAACACCAACACCATCAGAAAAAGATAACACAAATTGGCATATCAACGACAGCGGCAATGATCGGAAGGGCAAGAGACTGCAAGACAATTATCAACTGGAGCAAATAATATGGCATCAACAAGATCAGAATATCTAGCAATATAGCTCCAAGTGTGCATTAAGGAGGAGTGTTAAATTAAATCCACACTTGTCTTGGAGAATTTAGAAAAATCTAAAAAAAATAGAAGCCTCAAGAAATATCAACCAACTTTGACAAAGTCAGGCTTTAAGATATAATTGTTGTAGGCATTCTAGAAAAGTCATAATAAAATCTTGTAAACTAGTGGCTATGAGAAGAAAGCCAAGTCCACCGACTTGGACAATGGCGGTAGCCTATATCTATAAATAGGAGTTGCCTCTTGTATAAGTGAGAGCTAAGAAAGAAGAGGCCAATAAGATAGAAAATAGGAAAAAGGCCAATAAGCCTAGTAAACAATTTCTAGTTGCTAAGCCAAGTCCTCTATAAAGCCTTGTACCCATCCATTGTTGAATAAATAAAATCACTTTCTTGTTCACCCTAAAAACCCAACAGGCTTTAAGCAGCACTGGTTACTTTCCTCATGATAACAGTGAAGACAACCTTATCCAAAATAATGAATCTATACTCTCCATGGCCAATCCACAACTATACATGAATGCACGCCTTTCTCCCATCTCTCTAACTTATTATGGGTTTCATCTGGGAAATGGAAACTACACTGTAAACCTCCATTTTGCAGAGACAGGGTTTACAAATGGCAAAACATATAAAAGCCTGGGAAGGTAGCTCTTCTTTCCATTGTCATATTGCAACCCTCCTGATGTGATTAATTGCAAATGGACAATATCGCTCAAATTAATATAGTAGTAAGTAGAGTATCGTTCCAACCTGGATCAAGTAATCTATTAAATACTAGAGTGATTTATTTCTAATTATATTTGAATTAAACGAAAATAGAATTAAGATGATTAAAATCTAATTAAGCAAGCAAAATAAATTGAGATTAAGGAAATAATGTAAAAGATGAAAACAAAGATGATAAAGCACTATGGCACCGATTTCACCTAGCTAATCCCACCCAAATCCTCCTAGCTTGTTAATTCTAATTACCTAACATGTTGATAATCGTTTTCCCTTACCTCACTAATACCCTCTTCCGAGTTATATTAGTTGTATTCCTTACAATCAACCCACTATATTCCTAGTTATGGATTTAGATGACTAGGAACTTATTAAGATTTGTGGAAAACAACGAAGATTACACAAACCATAACCTAATCTTCCGAATCGGCTATGTAATTTATGGTATAGGCCGATGGGGCCCGCCCGGCCCATCGAAAAAAGCCCGGCCCGGCCCGTTATGGGCTTTGAGATGGCCCGGCCCGCCTTGGGTAGGGCCGGGCTTGGGCTTGAGTGTTTGAAGCCCGGCCCGATTAGGCCCAAGAAAGCCCGGCCCGGCCCGCCCACAAAAGCTTCGGCCCGTTAGGCCCGCATACATATATAATTATGTATAAACAAGAGTTTAGGATTAGGATTATATCACTTAAATCACATATATAATTTGTTTCATTTCATTTACTTTTCTTTACTCATTCCTAGTTTATAATTGGATGATTAGCACATTAATTTAATTTGTGTCAATTATTAATACAACAATTATATATATAAATAAGATGAACAACATATCATATCACCAAATATAATCATATCACGAAACATAATCGTACCACCAAATATAATAATGCTTTTCTTGAACACATCACCAAACATTTGCATATTTATTCATACAATCCTTTAAAAAAAATATTTTTTTTATACTTATTATTTTTTAAAATTATTTCTTAAAACGTATTATGGTCTAATTATGTAATAACCTCAAAAACAATACTTGGTTTTATTCTTTTTGTAGAAAATCTTATTAAGTTGTGTGACTTTATTAGGTGTTTTATGAATTTGGTTTGATGTGAAAATATTGGAATTAAGTGAGTTTAATCTCAAATTTGGACTAAAATGCCCTTATGATTAAATTATGATTTTTTTTTATTGAAGTAGGCCCGTTTTGGCCCGGCCCGTTGGGCTTAGCCCGGCCCGGCCCGATGGGTTTTCTCAAGCCCGACTCATGGATCGGGCTTGTGCTTTGAATTTTCTAAAAAAACCCGGCCCGGCCCGATATTTTCTCTCTCCTCTTTAAAGCCCGACCCGGCCCGGTCCAAGCCCACTAAATTTGGGCCGGGCTAGCCCGGCCCGGCCCATTGACAAGCCCTTACAAGAAGCTATTTACTAGGAATCTCCTTCTGGTTTCAACCTAATTCTTCCAATCATGCAATTAGTGGCCAATTAATTGAAAGCATTAAGAACGGTAACAAGCACTCAACATGTATAGATAAATAAAATTAACAATATCAAAGAATTTGAGTATTCATAGCTAGGCTACATCGTAGCCCTAGTAAAAGGAATTAGTTCATGAAGAACTTATTGAGAATCTTGATAGTTGATGAAGACATGGGAGGAATTGAATTCTCCAAGTAGAATGCCAAGGTTGCACAAGCTCTTTGTATTCTCCTTTGGGTGTTTCGGCTATGAGTATGAATGTGTAGGAATTTGATGGTGGGTAATTCGATCCTTCAACAATGACCTAAACTCCCTATTTATAATACTCCTACAAATCCTACCTATCTAAGGTATAATTACAATTATTATAAAAGTAGGATTCCTTCTAAATTAGGGTCTTCTTTATTTCTCCTTGTTTGACTTGATAAGACTTGTAACATCTTGAACTAGGAAATTTGACAACATTCCTTGCGACAAAAGGAATGACTTGGCTTCTTGACTTGATTAATCTCCAATCTTCATCTTCTTGCCCTTTTTAGCACACTTTCTCCTATTTCCACAATTCCTTCACAAATCTCACAAAATCAATTAAAACAACCAATTTAATCCAAGGAATTTAACAAATAGATAAGTAAAAGAGGCATAAAATATATATAAAATATAGGCTTATCACCTACCAAGTACATGGAAATGGTGATGCAGGCGCAGGGCATGATAAACAATCAAATGGCTGCAATTATTACTTTCAAGGAAGTTGGATAATTGATCCTTCAAATATACATCCACTCTACGATTCATCAAAGTGTCCATTCACCAATCCAGCATTCGATTGCCTGAAGAACGGTAGACTTGATAAAGAGTACCTCAGATATAGATGGAAGCCAACTGGATGTGACCTTCCAAGGTAAAACAGTTCCTCTTCTTACAGGGGTTTTATTCTTCTTTGATATCATTTCACCGTCGTCATAAATAAAACTGTTCGTACCATATTACTGACTAAATCTCTCGAGACGCGATATGTAACGTTTAGATATATATGTGTGTGACATGTTTTGCAAATGGAGCACAGATTCAATGGTGAGGACATGCTGAGGAGGTTAAAGGGGAAGAAGATATTATTCGTAGGGGACTCTCTAAGCTACAACCAATGGCAATCACAAGTATGCATGTTGCATGCTGCTGTGCCCCAAACCAATTATACTCTAACAAGCAAAGGTGGCCTCTCCACGTTTTATTTGCCTGTGAGTTTTCTGCGTCCTAAATCAATCCAAAAAACTTATTGACTTAATCCATTCCATATATCATACATTTTAATAATGGAGTGGATCTTTTGATTTTGTTGACAAGAGACCGACCCAGGCTTATAAGATGTGAATTTTGCAGGATTATGGAGTTTCCGTGTCGCTATCCCGAAATAAGTTTCTAGTGGATCTAGTCAAAACAAAAATGGGCAGGGTTTTGAAGCTTGATTCCATTGAAAATGGCAACACATGGAAAGGATACGACATGCTTATCTTCAATACTTGGCATTGGTGGCTCCATACGGGAAGGCTACAATCGTGAGATACATACAAACCTCAAAATACTTAGTATACGCTAACTATAAATCTAAATACACTAATATTCTGCACCAGACATGTCACGTTGTGCACATTCGAACATTATTCTATTTGAATAAATTCTTCAATCTGATAACATATGATACGTTAAATAGTCTGATAATTTAAATTATTCAGTCTGACAACATATGATATGTTAAATAGTCTGATAATTGAATTGTTTTATGTGGGAGTTTCAGGTGGGACTACATTAAAGCAGGAGGAAAGGTTCTCAAGGATATGGATCATTTGGATGCTTTTAGGGAGGGATTAACTACTTGGTCCAAGTGGGTGAACTCTAATGTTCATCCCAACAACACCAAGTTTTCTTTCAAGGCATTTCTCCAACCCACAACAACAGTGGCGGATCCAGGAATTTTGTTTGCAGGGGTCAACGTCTAAAAAGTTAAAAAATTCTATACAAAATATAACCAAAAATAAAATAAAATGATAATATTATAATTCTTAATTAATAGAAAAAACCACATTACAATTGTCCACGACGAGTTTTCATATTCTGAAAACGTTGCATTATAGAGTCATTATCAATACAAATAAACACATTTTTCTCAATGTAAACAAGTAAGCTATCACTCAACCATTGATCTCCCATTCGGTTGCGAAGTGGACCTTTCACAATATTCATAGCAGAAAATGCTCTCTCCACAGAAGCTGTTGCAACCGGTAAAGTTAAGGCTAATGTGAGAAGCAAATAAACATAATTAAATGTTTTATGCAACCCTTTCTCCACCATTTTTCTTGCAAGGCTACCAATCCCTTTCAATTGAGAAAAATCGCTCCTCGTACGCATATGATGAATATAAATCCCAAGCTGATCTTCAAGTGCCAAGAGGTCTCGGGGAGTAAAATCTTGAGGATAAAATTCAGCAAAACGAAGTAGCTTTTGTTTATCAAAAGCTCTGAATGAATCATCCGGACTCAAACATGCCAAACAAAGAAGTAACTCAGTATTTACCTCACTGAAACGATGATTTAGTTCCGCAAGTTGCCACTCAATGATCTGAATAAAGATATCCACACGATAATGATGGAGATGTGTTATTCTAGGAGCTTTCCGATGTGATCTCCATTGAGCTACATATGCATCATCCATGTTTGGAACCTCAATATCATGCTTGCCACAGAAGGAAGATACTTGATCAAGCAAGGCTTCAAATGCATTCTCTCTCATGTGTTGTAGTTGGTCTTTGCAATCTTTGACTAAAGCCATTGCATTCCCAATATCTTGGTCTTTCCTTTGTAATGCTTGTGACAAATCATTTGTGACTCCCAATATAGATCTCATGAAAAATATGTGAAATACAAACTCAAAAGATTGTATATCTCTCAATGACCTATTTGCTTCACCTATATTATCAGTGGAGCCATCCTCAATAATCAATTTAAGCACTTTCACCACAGATTTGAACATGGAAATGATACTAAGTAATGTACCATAATGTGAGTTCCAACGTGTATCACCGGGACGCTTGAGACAAGTTTCTTGATTTAAGCCTCGCCCCGTTGGAAGAGTATCTTTTTCAAGAGCTTCCATAATATCCTCTTGTAGTTGATCTCTAAGCATGTCACGACGCTTACATGATGCACCAACAATATTAACCAAGCTATTGCAAGATGTGAAGAAAGTGGCAATATCAGCATTTCCCTTTGTTACTGCCACAAGAGCTAGTTGAAGTTGATGTGCAAAACAGTGAATATAATAGGCACAAGGATTTTCTCTCAAAATCTGTGTTTTAAGACCATTGAACTCACCCTTCATATTACTAGCTCCATCATATCCTTGTCCTCTTAGCATAGAAATGCTCAATTCCTCTCTTGAAAACAATGTGTCAATAGCCTCCTTCAATGAGTTTGATGTAGTGTCGCTAACATGTTGAATGCCCACAAACCTTTCAATTACATCCCCACTTTTGTCCACATAACGAAACACCACTGCCATCTGTTCTTTTATTGACACATCATGCGATTCATCAACTAATAAAGAAAAGAATGCACCATCCATATCCTTAATGATTTTCTTAATAGTTTCAGTGGCACAAGCATTCACCAAATCTTTTTGAATTGTTGGAGCTATTAGCTTGAGATTCCCTGGAGCATTTTCTAACACAACCGCCTTAACTTTCTCATCATGATCAGCAAGAAATTGTAAGAGCTCCAAATAATTCCCCTGTTGTTTGAAGTGTCACTCTCATCATGGCCACGAAAAGGAAGACCTTGCTTCAACAAAAATCTCACACAATCAAGAGAAGCTGTCAAGCAAATACGATAATCAATACGAGCTTGGTCTGATTGCTTGCCCAAAACTGTTTGGATGTGTTGCTTCTGATTCATAAGATCTATACAATATTGTCTAGATTGATTATGAACACTTCCAACACCTCCAATATGATTCCTAATTCTTTCTTTCTTCTTCCAATTTCTAAAACCCATTTCTGTGAAGGCATCGCTACACCCTTGACCAATTTTGAAATTGGATTTGAAGAGATAACAATAAAAGCAAAATGCAGCATCTTTACTTATACTGTACTCCAACCAGTCAAACTCATCAAACCACTTGACATTAAAACGTCGATCATACCCTGAAAGATCGATTTGTGGAAATATGTGATTCTTAGGTTGACAGGGACCCTTTTGTAGATATGCTCTTCGAACTTCGTCTCGAATGTTAGGATCATAATCTAACATTTGAGGTCGAAGTCCAGGATCTCCAGGAAGATTATTCATAAGATTTTGCAACTCACTTTCTTTTGAACTATCCACATCTCTTGAAATACCCACATCTCTTGAAATATCCACATCTCTTGAAATACCCACATCTCTTGAGTTCGAACTACCCACATTATTTGAACTAGAAGTAGTTGACGAGAACTTTCTCTTAAAGTATCGTTCCATAACTTTATATGCAAAAAATATACAAACTAATTAATAATCTAAATTGCCAAGATTTTTTCTAACTAACCAAAATAATCAAAAACTTCTAACAAATACAATCAACAACAACAAAAATGTACAATCATCTTTATTAATCAATTAAAGTATAATAACAGATTACAAAATATGATAACATAATTTCAATTTGAGGGATAAAATCCATCATATTATAACATACAAACTAATTAAATCATACAAACTAACATATAATTAATTAAAAACTCTAATTCATTCAAACTAATCAACATATACAAATTAATCAATCTTATCAAAGCATAAAAAAATTATGAAATAGGATAACATACTTTCAATTTTGAGAGCAAATTTCAAAGCTAATTGAATTTGGAGTTTGCTGCCACCACTTGATGAGAGGAACGCCGGCGCCGGAGGATGATTCACGTGGAGAGGCCTTCAGATTGAGTGAAAGTTGAGTAAAATTAGGGGTTGGGGTTGGGGATTTAGGGTTTGAATGAGAGGAATGAGTGAAAAACCCATTCCCCAATCTGTTTTATCGATCTGGGCTGCTGCAAGTTTTTTTTTTTTGTTAAACTTGAGCCAAAACGACGTCGTTTTGGCCAGGTTTTAAAAAAAAAAATTCACTTAAATGAAACGACGTCGTTTTGACGTCAGAAACCAAAAAAAAAAAACCACTTAAGTGGAACGACGTCGTTTTGACGTCAGGAACAAAAAAAAAAAAAAAGAAGTTCTAGCCTTACGCGCTGCACAGCTCTTGGCTATGGCTGCTCCTCTCTTTGGGGCATTTTATCAAACAGATTTTGGGCATTTGCAGGGGTCAAGTTCTGCAGCTCCTATGAAGGATTCCGGGCTTGCGGGGGTCAATTGACCCCCCTTGCCCCTATGTGGATCCGCCACTGCACAACAAGTATGTCCCTCATTAATTATTTTCTGTTTTAAATATTAATAAATTATCCTGGAAGCTCTCCACCTGCAACAACTATGGTCAACGATGTGTTGACTAAAATGTCAACTAGCAACCCAATAACTTTGCTGGACATAACTTTACTTTTGCAGCTGAGAAAAGATGGGCACCCTTCTATTTATGCCGGTGATGGGAAGAAGGGAAATGATTGTAGCCACTGGTGCCTTGTTGTGTCTCTGATACCTGGAATGAACTTTTGTATGCAATTCTTCTTGTGACTAAGTAAAGACTAGGGAGGAGATGATGATACAATAAATAACTTGTTCAATCAAAATAAAAAGTGTCAAAAACTGATGCTAAAAGTAATTCTTATTATATACTATACATGTTGGGTTTTATTCTGCGGGCACAACTCTTTTAATTCATTTAATAACAACCGTATCTCATTGTTTCCAATAGAAAGAAAGAAAAAAAAAAACTATAACCATCAACAATATCTCCTCTCACTCTTTAAATTAGTGCCGGACACAATTTGGTCTAGTCGGTTATTTTGTACAAATCAGCCACCAAACTAATGTCCTCGGCAACCAAAAGTAGAGAATCGGGACTGACCCAACACGAGCATATACCAACCACTTCTAAAATTTTGGTTGGTACAAAACTCACTACAATACCAAAGGAGTTTCAACCTCAGTATAAGCTCATGTTTGCGGCCACTATAATTAGAAATATTAGTGGTGGGCTCGGTCTGGGTTGGTTCAATTTTGGGTTCAACCCAGACACCGAACCATAGGTCTCGGTTTGGCTATTTTGAAAACCGAAACTAAACCATAATTGATGAAAACCGACCACTCCAGGTCACCGGACTTAGTGGGCTGGTTTGGTTCGGTTTGGATTTTTTGGCTTTCTCAGAGAGAGAGAGAGAGAGAGAGAATAAAAGCGAGGGAGAGATGGAGAAGAAGAACAAGAAGAGAGAGAGAGAAGAAGAAAAAAAAAAAAAGGAGACCGGAAGAGGGAGTGAACATAGATGTAAGAAGAAGGAGGAAAAAAAAATTGAGAGACATGGACTGATGGAGACAAGACAGACGGAGAGATAAGTAAAAGAATAAAGAATAAAAACAGAGAGAAGACAAGATGCATGCGGTGTTAGGGGTTTTTTTTTAAATTCAGTTAGGCATGTGTGTTGGCATGCCCAACAACAAAAGCTAGCTTTTTATTATTATATAATAATATTATATATAATATTTATTTGATGTCATCGATTGGGTTTGATTAAACCGTGGTTTTGGATATTGCAAATCATACACCAAATCATATATTTCGGTTTAGTTTGGGTTCAAACCAATGACCAAAAAAATTTGAAAAAAAACCAAACTTGGTTTGGTTTGGGCGGTTTGCACCAGTTCCAACTAAATGCCCAGCCCTAAGAAATATATAAGCTTTGAAATAATATCAACTAGTTTCTCCGCATGCACTTTCCTCATCTACGAGAGGCTTTTTTTTAAAAAAAATTAATTTATTTTAGAATTAAAAAAAGCTAATGGGTAGTTGTGTTCCATAAAAATAAGATCTATTATCTGATTTTTAATTTTAATTTTTTTTTAATATGAAAAAGTGTGAATTTACCATATTATCATCATTTAATTAATAATTTCAATTCTTAATGTTTGCATTAACCAACGGCATTTTCCTGGTATTTTGAATGTTTCACCATTTTTTGCCTTTTGCTATATATATATATAAATCAATGAAAATCGACCACATCGATTTGTTTTTTTTTTTTTTAAATGTTGGGATTTTTTTATGATCACTCTAATCTAGCATTACCCGGAAATCTAGCACATTGTTAATTAATATCCGGGCAATCCTCCTCGTTAACTATTTTTCTTTTCCTCAATCATATTCATGTAAGTAATCCCCAATTCAAAGGTATGAATTATGGTAAACAAATAAACTGTATGTGATAAATGATGACCGCATTATTGGCAAAATCTGTACGTTTCCTATGTACAGAATTTATATTAGATTTTGAATTGACAATGACAAAACTTGCAGCGTCTAAAATGATTTCCAATAAAAAGGAAATTATTCCTACGGAGAAGACAGAAAAGCAGGGGAAATAAAAAAGGAAATTAACAAATGGCAAAGGGCGGCCACCCAAAAAAAATCCTTACAATTTATTTATAAAGAACCTTTCAGTTTGTCTGAAAATTAATTTCAGCCTTGACAGAATCTGAAATGGCATTGTGGTTTCAGCTTCTTGCTCTGGTTGTCTCTTTGGTTTTGCCGTTGGCACCCAAACAAGTGCAGGGAGATCCATTTTTTTATGCTGCAGGAAAATCTGGCCTGAATCCATCTTCAACTGGTTGTGATTTTTTTCAGGGGAGTTGGGTTGTTGACAGTTTGTACCCTCTTTACAATGCATCAAGCTGTCCCTTCATTGGTTTCAATTGCCTCAACAATGGCAGACCTGATAAACAGTACCTCAAATATAGATGGAAGCCCACTGGTTGTGACCTTCCAAGGTACTAAACATCTTTCTCTTGGCTAATATACTATTATTTTGGACACTGTATTCCTCATTACTACAGCAAATAACCTTTTTATACATATGCAAAAAAATAATTCTTTAAAAATACAGTCATGATCGGGAGAAATGACGATTTCCGGCTTTTAGGAGAATGAGGCGGATATTTTCCTTTTATTTTTGTTCAATCAATTTTTGTTACATCATATCAGTGCTTGTGAAATTGGCACAGATTCAATGGTCAGGATTTCTTGGAGAGAAACAGAGGCAAAAAGATCATGTTTGTGGGGGACTCACTAAGCAACAATATGTGGCAGTCACTGACATGCATGTTACATGTTGCGGTCCCAAACTCTAAATACAACTTAACCCAGAAAGGGCTGCTCTCCACATTTTACTTTGAGGTGATGTTTGGCTAGGCCCTCTCAATCCATTTTGAAACCCAGCTTTTATGTTTTTATTTTTCATGAATTTATTCGAATCAAATTCAATTCTGGTTGGGTGATGTTTGGCTTTCTTTTTGTGTTTGATATAGGAATATCAAGTGTCAATTATGTTTCTGAAAAATGGGTTCTTAGTGGACTTGGCTTATGAGAAAATAGGCAAAGTCCTAAAACTGAACTCCATCTCCACTGGCAACCAATGGAAAGGAGTAGACACATTGATCTTCAACACATTTCACTGGTGGACTCACACTGGGCGTTCTCAAACGTAAGTATAAGTAGTATTTAATTTGTATACCATATACAATAACGTTTTATTTCTAACGTCTCTGACATGTTATATTTAGTTCAATTTTGAGTTATGAATTCAAAAAATCTTATCTATAATTTAAATTCAACAGTCTGGCAAGACCACATACCAGACTATCTTGTCAGAGGACATTTCCATACCAAATATATATATAAGTTACAATCAATTAATCATAATAATTCATTTAAGATTGAGGAATTGGTGATTAATTCTTTGATTTTGTTGCAGATGGGACTACTTTCAAGTAGGGGACAAGTTAGTGAAAGAAATGGATCACATGGAGGCCTACAAGATTGCATTAACAACTTGGGCTAAATGGGTTGATTCCAACATTGATTTTTCAACGATCAGAGTCTTTTTCCAAGGAGTTGCTGCAGTTCATCTTGAGTAAGTTCCAACTCCACGTCTCAACAAATTGTTCATAAAATTTGCACATTCAATGTTCTTAAATCTTAACATATTCCCCTTTTGTGGGCATCAAATCAATTGTTTTAGTGGCAAGGAATGGAAAGACCCAAAAGCAAAAGGGTGCCTAAGGCAAACCCAACCAGTTCTAGGGCCAACTTATCCAGGCCCAAGCCATCCAGGAGAAGCGATTGTAAAAAGTGTCTTGAGCACCATAGAAAAGCCTGTGTACTTACTGGACATCACTTTGCTCACCCAGCTGAGAAAAGATGGCCACCCCTCCATTTATGCAGGCCAAGGTCCCAAATTTGTAGACTGTAGCCATTGGTGTCTTCCTGGTGCTCCTGATGCTTGGAATGAACTTCTATATGCAGCTTTGCTCTAGCCACCCTCTTTTTTTCTTTTTCTTTTTTCTTCTTAAAATTCTTCTTATAAATGTCAAAAGGTTAATAATAATTTGGCTTAAATGCAAAAATGATATATGTGTTTTCAATTTAGCCAATTCAGTCCCTTTAGAACCGTTAGCCCACTACATCCAATTTAATCTGAAAAACAAACATTTGCATCTAACAAAGACAAAGCAATAAACTTTCCACTAAAACGGTTAACAGAACTTACTGGCCACGTCTTTTATTAATTAAGAACATCATGGTAAGGAAATTATGAATGTACCACCAAAAAGGAAATCATAGTGATTTAATTTACTTTGTCTTGCATAAATTAATTTAGTTATAAATGAAAATGAAAATGAAAGTAGTGGATGCAACATTTAATTCATGAGAAAAATAAAGAATTTTCATTAATTATAATAAAGTGGAAGTAGTACGATTTTATTTTATTTTATTTTATTTGGTGTGGGTTCAAACCCTAGGTACTAGAAGCTACAACAGTGGCGACGACAACAGTGATGTCGTCGATCTTGCCTCCGACGTGCTCCACTCCGGCCTTCTCAGCAGCCATTTGAAATGGGGTAACGTTGTCCTCGTCCTCGGAGTTAAATAGAGCCACGGCGGCTATGGTTGAAGCCAACTCCTGACAATCACAATCCCGACCACCGCTTACTTTATTAAACGCCACCAAAACCTCCTCAATCTCACTCACAAACATGTTGTCCAGCAACCCATCTGTCCCAAGTACGATAATGTCCCCAGGCATCATATCCTCCACCTCAAACTCCTCCGCCTCGTCGGGACGATCGCTGCGGACGTGGTTCCCCAACTGATAGGGACAGTTGAACCTCCGCTGCTGAGTTGGAGATATGTACACACACATGGCCTCCCTGAACAACATGAACTCGCTGTCCCCGACATTCACGGCGTGGAGGGACCCACGTTCTTTGTCGAAGCTGAGGATGCAAGCCGTCGACGAGCCTTGTACGTCGGCGTTGTTCTCGTAAGCTTCGTTCAGCACCTTTCTTGCATCCACGGGAGCGGCTCCGACGACGGCCATATGCGTAGCCGTTTCTTTGGCGTGGTTCATGATTCCCCTTGCGTACTCGCCGGCGTCGATGCCTTTCCTGGCCCAGCCGCCGACGCCGTCAGCCACGCCGATAGTCTGAGCAAAGTGGGATATGAAGTGGGCGTCTTCGCCGAGGGGCTTTTCGGGGTTGTCTTTGGGGCAATAGCAGGACCCACAGACCAACTTCATCTTCTGATTCTGAATTTTCCTCCTCTTGTTTGTTTCTTGTAATTCTTGAACTTGATCAATAGGGTTGTTCAACTTTCTCTTTTGATCAGGGACAGGGCCACAGCCATAGCCATATCCACAGGAGCCGTAGCAATCATCGATCGGCATCCCCAAACCAAACGTAGGCGGCTTGTTCGCTGGGATCATCATCTTTAACAACACACACAACACAACAAGAGAGTAGCAGGAGAGAGAGAGAGAGAGAGTGAGTAATTTAACGCGAGAGAGAGTGAATGGAATGGGTAGGGAAGAAAGAGTATTTATAGATTTTAATTTCTCCTTGTCCCATCAGGTTTAGTTTTCTTTTTTATTTTTTATTTATTCATTTTAGAAAAGAGGCCCATTTCATTTCATCACGTGGAAAGTTCTCGACTACTAGCAACAAGCTCTATTTTGTGTTTAATAAAGTAAAGTTTCTCATTGAAATCTCAAACCCCTATGAAGCTAAATCTTATTTCTTTTTTTAAAGGATAATTTTACACAATCCCTAATCCAGAAATTAGGGCCTACATAATTCTTTGGCATGTGTTGTGTATAGATTTAGTTTATCAATTTACAGACCTTCTAATATATGTAAAATAAGTTGTTTACCAAAAGCCTCCACGATTTATTTATTTATTTGAAGTTGAGTAATGTTTGCATTAATTAGTTGTTGTTTATTTCAAATAATCATATCACAAATTAATTAGTGCTTTCTAAAGTATATAATTTCGATAGGCGATAGATTAAAATGGCATTTACTTTAGTTCTTTGATGTAATTGTTGTCACTGTCCAATAATGACATGTCCGGAACTTTGAGGAAAATACATGAAGAAACATTGTTGATTGTATGGTGGCAAAAGATCTAGTCCAGTGGTTGTAACACGGACCGAAGTCTCTTGTTCAATGCGTAGGCTTCCAATTGTACAGTAATAGAGGTGTTAGGATAGTTGTGTCGTCAGCCATGGTCAATTAGAGCCTTAAATTGTAATTGAGATTAGCGAATTCATGAAGAAATCAAAACCCCAAATAAGAGGGTTGAAGCTAAGTATACGCTAGATTTCAATAAATGAAAAACCTAAATCAAAAGCCACATCATTAAATAGATTAATGAGATCAAACAAAGTCCCTCCACCAACGCCAAATGATAATCCAATGATACTCCATAAGCCAGTTTTCCCAATACCCACCACAACTTCTCTCTCTTCTTGAAGTTCTCCTGAGTGTTGATCTCTCAAGCTTGAAGTGGCTAGAATCTTCATTTGATCATGAGATGTAATTAAAATCAGTTTGTGTGACCCATGAGACAACCATAGCAAACATGGCAAAGGTAGTCTAAGTACACATCAAAGTTTGTTGATCGGTGGAGTGGTTACGATGATGGCGGTGCTAGAACGGGGTGGGTTTAGTTCCTTTTCTTTTCTTCTAAATTTTATTCGAAAGGTAAAATTGGAATTTTAAACTGTTAAAACTAAATTAAATTTATGGTAGTTGACATGTCATATTACAAATCGTTAGATTACTACAACGACAAAGATTAAGTGAAATGCGGATATAAGTTACAACGTACCAGTACATTTCCATACCACACATATAAGTTACAATCAATTAACCATAATAATTAATTGAAGAGTGAACAATTGGTGATTAATTAATTCTTTGCTTTTGCTGCAGATGGGACTACTCTCTTAAAATTCTTCTTATGAATGTCTAAAGGTTAATAATAATTAGCCTTAAATGCAAAAATAGTCTCTGTGTCTTCAATTTCTCAAATTCAATCCCTGTGTTTAGGACCGTCAGATTAATGTTGTCTATTCTGTGAAAATACAACAATGTTGTCAAACTCATTATGTTACATCCAATTTAATCTGAAAAACAAATATTTTCTTCTAACAAAGACAAATTAATTAACTTTCCACTAAAACAGTTAACAAAACTTACTAGCCACGTGTTTTATTAATTAAGAACATCATGGTAAGGAAATTATGAATGTACCTCCAAAAAGGATTGGTGATTTAAATTACTTTGTCTTGCATAAATTAATCTAGTTACAAATGAAAATGAAAATGAAAGTAGTGGATGCAACATTTAATTCATGAGAAAAATAAAGAATTTTCATTAATTGTAATAAAGTGAAAGTGGTACAATCTCAATTTCAACAACGTGTTTTTGATTTGATCCAAACTACTAGGCCAGCACATAATCTTTTTTTTGTTTTTTTGTTTTTTTGTTTTTTTTGGGGTGTGGGTTCAGAACCTAGGTACTAGAAGCTACAACAATGGCGACGACAACAGTGATGTCGTCGATCTTGCCTCCGACGTGCTCCACTCCGGCCTTCTCAGCAGCCATTTGAAAAGGGGTAACGTTGTCCTCGTCCTCGGAGTTAAACAGAGCCAAGGTGGCTATGGTTGAAGCCAACTCCTGACAATCACATTCCCGACCACCGCTTACTTTATTAAACTCCACCAGAACCTCTTCAATCTCACTCGCAAACATGTTGTCCAGCAACCCATCTGTCCCGAGTACGATAATGTCCCCAGGCATTATATCCTCGACCTCAAACTCCTCCGCCTCGTCGGGACGATCGCTGCGGACGTGGTTCCCCAACTGATAGGGACAGTTGAACCTCCGCTGCTGAGTTGGAGAAATGTACACACACATGGCCTCCCTGAACAACAAGAACCCACTGTCCCCGACATTCACGGCGTGGAGGGACCCACGTTCTTTGTCGAAGCTGAGGATGCAAGCCGTCGACGAGCCTTGTAAGTCGGCGTTGTAAGCGTAAGCTTCGTTCAGCACCTTTCTTGCATCCACGGCTGCGGCGGCCCTGACGGCGGCCATATGCGTAGCCGTTTCTTTGGCGTGGTTCATGATTCCCCTTGCGTACTCGCCGGCGTCGATGCCTTTCCTGGCCCAGCCGCCGACGCCGTCAGCCACGCCGATAGTCTGAGCGAAGTGGGATATGAAGTGGGCGTCTTCGCCGAGGGGCTTTTCGGGGTTGTCTTTGGGGCAATAGGAGGACCCACAAACCAACTTCATCTTCTCATTCTGAATTTTCCTCCTCTTATACGTATCTTGTAATTCTTGAACTTCATCAATAGGGTTTTCCAACTTTCTCTTTTGATCAGGGGCAAGGCCACAGCCATAGCCACAGGAACCGTAGCAATTATCAATCTGCGGCCCCAAACCAAGAGTAGGCAACTTGTTGGCGGCGATCATCATCTTTAGCAACACACACAACACAGCAAGAGAGTAGCGAGAGCAAAAGCAAGAGAGAGAGCGAGTAATTAACGCCAGAGAGAGTGAATGGAATGGGTAGGGAAGAAGTTGTATTTATAGATTTGCATATCTCCTTGTCCCAACAGGTTTAGTTTTCGACCAAAAAAAAAACAGGTTTAGTTTTCTTTTTTATTTTTTTATTCAGAAAATGATTCAAAACTCATTTCTGAAAAGAGGCCCATTTCGTTTCGGGTCCTTAAAATTCCCATATTGCCCTAGATTTACAAGGAAACAACTCGCAGGCCACGCAGATAAAAAGGTCCATGCGCAGTTACAGTGTAAATCAATACGGTCTACTTTTTAAAACTGGCGTTTTGTGCATTTTACTTGACCTTGAAAGAAAGAGGAATCACTAAATTGCCATTCGAAAGAGTTCATCCATGTGGAAAGTTCTAGACTACCAGCAGCAAGCTCTATTTTGTGTTTAATAAAATAAAGTTTTTCATTGAAATCCCAAAAGCCTATTTCTATTTTTAAAGGATAATTTTACCAAATCCCTAAATCTAGTTCAGTGGTTATAAGCCTATAACATGAACGGGAAATATCTTGTTCAATGTGCATAGAATTGTACATTAATATAGGTGTTAGGATAGTTGTGTCGTGTCACCTTGAAGTCCTCGTAATAACCATGCTTTTCAATCGAATTTCATTTTGTTTTGAGTACAAGAAATATTCTAAATTAAGGGGAAGTGATGTTTCTCACACACTATAGCACATTATAGCAATTACAATTATATAAACATAGTCACGGTCAGACAATGACATGTACATAGTCACGATCTAGTTACAGTCCACTTAAATAATTGTTATGTTATAATGTTGGGTTTGTAATGTATAAAATGTTAATAAATAAAAAGGGTATACACGAACATTATTGAAATTTTTTTTTTTTCATAAGATAAAGGTTATTAATTTGCTGTTATTGGATGCAATATTTAATTCGTCAGCTCATTAATTATAATGTACATTTATGAATTAAAAAAATAATAAAGAATTGTATTAATTGTAATGACGTGGAAAGTACAACCTCGATTTGTAAACCTAAGCTAGTCTTCTCTTTTTCTTTTTGTATTTGTTTGTTCAAAACCGAAACCTAAGCTAGCTGGTGTAGTGAAGGAGGTACTAGAAGCCACAATTTGGGCCACAACAACAGTGATGTCGTCGATCTTGCCTCCCGCGTGCTTAAGTCCAGCCTTCTCAGCCTCCATCTGAAAAGGGCTAACGCTGTACTTGTCCAACGAGTTAAACAGCGCCAGGTTTGCTATGGCGGAAGCCAACTCCTCACAATCCCGACCGCTTCCTCTATACGCCACAAGAACATCCTCAATCTCACTTGCAAATATGTTGTCCAGCAACCCGTCTGTCCCGAGCACTATGATGTCCCCCGGGACTATTGCCTCCAACACAAACTCCAGAGCCGCCTCGGGACGGTCGCCGCCCACGTGGTTCCCCAATTGGTACGGACAATTAAACATGCGCTGCTGAGGCGGAGACTTGTACCAACACTTGCTGTCCCTGAACACCATGAACCCGCTGTCTCCGACATTCACGGCGTGCAGGGCCCCACGCTCTTTGTCCAGGCTGAGGATGCAAGCCGTCGACGAGCCTTGTAGTCCGGCGTTGTTCGCGTAGGCTTGGCTCAACACGTTTCTTGGATCGACTGTGGCTGCAGTATTGGCGGCTGCCATTTTTTTGGCGTTGTTCATGAGTCCCCTGGCGTACTCGCCCGCGTCGACGCCTATCTTGGCCCAACCACCGACGCCGTCGGCCACACCGATGATCTGGGAGTCTTGGCACATGAAATGGGCGTCTTCGCCGAGAGGCTTGTTTGGGTTGTCTTTGGGCAGATAGCACGACCCACAAACCAGCGTCATCTTCTCATTATGAATCTTCTTCCAATTCTGCCCTAATTCTTGAAGTAGATCAGGGTTATTCAACTTCCTTTTTCTACCCAATTTATCATGTCTTGTTGTTGTTATAAATTCTTGACAGCCTCCATAGCCATAGCCATAGCCATAACCACCGAATGCAGGCTCGGTGTTGGCGATCATCATCTTTCACACAGCGATTAGTATTGAGAGCAAAAGAGAGCGACGAATAAGAGTGAATAGAATGAGTGCGGACCAACCAATATTTTATAGAATTCCGCCTCACCCTTTTGCCATTAGGTTTCCCACTAGGATACGGAAACATATTTGCCCTTCTGGATGGAAGCAACTCCATGTCACTCAGTTTCAGGCTTATTGTTGTGACAACAATTGCTTCTAGAAGAAATGCCCCACTCGTAGTTCACAATACACGATTAATAAGAAAAATAGAATTAAACGAGTGAATTTACGAGTAGATAAATTTAACTTGGTAAAAATCACCATTTACTAAATTTTGATTCACCTTGTTTTATAAAATTGTTTGACTGCCAACTAATTTACCAGCTAAATTATTGTTGTACATACATGAGTGTACTTGTATGTTTTATTTATTTTTCACATAAATATTAAGAAAAATTGACGAAAATGAGCAAAGTGAGACACAGAGCGGAGTACTTGATATTTAGGGTTTTAATGAAGCAAATTGAGTTTAAAAGATAAAATGAGGCTGCTATTAAGGTTTTTTTTTCCTACCTTAACAGGAATTGACTTATGCATGTACAATAATGAAAAAAACTTTTTAAAAATCACAGCAATTAAACGTTTTAATTCCGAAACACTAAAAATATGAACAACTTATGTAAAAAGTGTGATCATCCAAAACATGCTTTAAAAGCACCAATTTTCATGATCCATAAAAATAAAGTACGACTTGCAACGACGGTTTTAATTGATGTGTTAGAATAGCATACAACTTATAATGCTTTTTTATTCTAAATATTTTGATTTGTGTGAAATATTGGAGTAAACTAAATATAATATGATAAAAATTACCAACAAATCTTACCCACAATCACATTTGCATCTTGTTGATGGTTTAATTTCTGTTTGCTTGGGGTTGAGCAGTCAGATTGGAATTTGTATGGTGACCCACATCTATCGTCAAAGTTTTGCTATGATTTGCTGTCTTGCCAATTGGAGTTTCAATTTGAATATGGGTTGATTTTTTATTTTGTTTTTAATTTATGTACTTACATTTTAAATGGTTAATTTCTATTTTGCTTAAACATACAAATTTCCCATTACTACTGCCACAAAATTGGATGAATTTAAAAGAAATTAAAGGCAATTCTCGTATTGGCATCAGTGATCTATTTTCGTTGTATTTATTTTGAGGTTCACATAAATTAATAGTTGACATTGCATTTAACACGACTGTTGTTAGCATCTTACTTTTATTTATATCTCATTTATCCCAAATTCATATGAGTTTTTTCTTTAGGCCTGACAAATGCATAAGAGTTTAACTTATAAATTCGTGGTGTAAGTCCACCATGGCCCAAATGTACAGATAGTACTCCGATCCTCCCAAAATTTTCAAGAACTTGCTGATGAACATGTCGTAAAGTACAGCAACCCCATAACAACTGTGGGAGAGTTGAAGGCCGCCATTGAAAGTGAACTGCAAATTCCCTGTAAGCTGCAGAAACTGTTTCTGCTAGTTAAAGATGGGGATGCCATTCAGGCCGACAATTTGCAGGAAAATGGTGTTTACGTTGAAATTGAACCTATGTACCCTATTCATGAGCTTCCAATTTTTTGAAGTCCTCCTTAGATAGCACACAAGCAAAGTCATTTTAAGTTTTGCAACCCGCTGGCCACTAGATCATTGCGACGGTCTTACCTCTGCAACAAGGTCTGGATGGGTGTGGATGTAATCCAGCCATCAGTTTTGTTTAGTCCTTTAAACCTATGTGGGGTGGTGTGTCTTGCTTGGTATATTGATTGCCAGGATCTATACCCATGACTTGTAACTAGATATGGATGCAATCTATCCACCATTACATTCCCATCCTTCCACCAAGAAAATATATAAAGAGGTTTGAAAAAAAAAATTTCCAAAATTAATAACTCTGAAAAATGTTGTGACATTAATCGCATTTTCGGATACAATTACATAAAAGCAAATGAAACCTACAAGTGCTTCCAACTAGATTACAATACCAGACGCTCCTGATGTACTTGCAGAGTGCAGCTTGGAATTTACTTCTGTATCTGTATTCTTTTATCCCTTATAGGCAGCTCCACTGGCTTCTGAGCCTCATGTGGATGATCTGGGCCCTTGTAAACCTTTAGGTGGTTGAAAAGTGCTCTGCCAAGCTGCACAAGAGAATTTGTTTCAAAAGGAAAGAGATGCAGAGCTGTAGAGTTGCAAAGACACTGCAATAGCTAGTTTTCGAAACAGTATACTTGTAATTGAAAATCGAAATTGTACTGGTTAAAAACTCTCCCCCAGCGCAACACAAGACTAGTCATGTACCATACTAATAGAAAACGTAAGAAAACTATGAAGGAAAAGCCAAGCACACTTATCCATGCAGATAGCTTCAAGTGTAGTCTTAGTTTATCAACATTATGAATGAGTCCAGGAGTTGTAAGTTATATCTATTTCAACCCTTTGTTTAGCAGTCAATCATATATAATGTAAAATGAAAGACCTAATTTTATTTGTCTGTGTAGGAACTCACCCTCCCTTTTGGAAGCATACCCCGAACAGCATGTTCGATAATTCTCTCTGGAATTCTCTGCTGTAGCTGGTCAAATGTTTCCACTGTCATCCCACCTGGTCGTCCAGAATGCCTCCTGTAGAGCTTTTGGGTTCTTTTCTTGCCAGAAACTGCAATCTTCTCTGCATTTACCTAAAAGTTTGAAAGCACAACACAGTCATCCACCTGAGCGTAGAAGCATTTGCGTGCCAAAAGAAGAAAAAACATGCAAACAAGAAAAGTTAAAGCAAACGCCAGAACCTTGACAACCAGAGAGAACAACAATAACCTACTTGAAAACATTAAGATGATCTACTAGAAAACCACAGTTTGACCAAACGCATTTTGGGACCTACCCAAGTTTAATAAACCAAATAAAATAAATGATTTTCAGCTAACTCTACAAAACAACAAATTTTCAAGATTGCTTCAGAATACATTCAGAGTCTATAGACTATACTTCTTACATTTATTATGATTTCAATAAGACTGGCCTAACTCCAAGAGTCCGTCCTATTCTTCTTTGTACAATCCTGGTTACCTTCTTTGTGATTTGTGTGTGTGCATGTGTGAACATTTTTAAAGAATGCCAAGGGGATGTCAGGCAAATTATACAAAAATTAGATAACATAAACCACAAATGGTAGGAAAACATGAAGGGATATGTGGAGTCCACTCAAAAGCCAATACAGTAACTGGTCCATCAAAATCATTAAAGGCTCTTATAGGAAACAGAATGGATATATTGAAACAAAGAGTGAAGTACGATGAGAGTGGACCAGCCATCCACACAAGATACAACCTACAATAACCAGAATCTAAATAACACAACAGCCAGAAGAAATAAACCATCTGCCAATCTATCCCAAGAAATAACAAAAAACAGAGAGAAAAAAAATTTAAAAATAAAGGCAGTTCTCACTAGAAAGCTCTCTCTTCCCCCTCCTTGTCTTCTATAAAAACCCATACCATTAGCAGTTTTAAAAATAAATCCGCTAGATCTCATCTGCAGTTGAGTTCTTTATCATTTTTATCATCACTTGGTACGAATGGTTATCATAGAATAGTTTGCAGTAAAATTTATTAAATTTGACCTTTAATCTCATACAAGTTCATATATATAATAAAAAAAATATTTTTCCCTTTTTATTTACTTTTGGTTGAACAGACAACTACCACAAATCCATCAGTTCATTAGTTTTGCTTCCATGATGTTATGAACTCATGATTGGATTACATGGTGTGCATAGAATTAAATGAAACCTTTACCTTCTTTTTCTTTCATCTGACAATAAAAAAACCCTTTTACCTCATGTAGAAATAATCTTGAAAATAATTAAGAAAAGAGCAAGATATAAAGAGTAAAACATGGGGCTAGAGGCACCAATAGTTCACATGACGGCAATGATACAAGTAGAAAGGAAAAGATTGATAGCAACTCAGTTTGTGGATTTTTTTTTGTAACCATTTATCTCAAAATTATTTCACTAATCCAAGCCATATCTAAGATATCTCATATAATAATCTCACTTGGCATCTAACTAGAAGCATAAAATAAATACCAAGGATTTTCAGAGTCTATGCATTCTAATATTCAAGACACCCATGCAGCACCTCCAACACACACTCCCAAGCCTAAATGCCTTACAAAGTGATGAAGACAATTCTAATTTTCAGAGCTAAACTTGCAGATTAAAAGAGCGAAAGACATCGCACCATAAGAGAATTCACCCATCAGCATCATATGTTCAATATTTTCATTAATCTAAATTCAGGACTAAACGGTGATCAAGACCCTAATTTCACACTATCCAAGAAACCTTAAGAACTACTCCTCAACCACTACCATATACATCAAAGGAAGATCAAGATTTAGTCTGCATCTAGAGCAATGATAATGAAGAGAATGCTTTTGCATAAGTATTCTACATACCACAATGACAAATGCCCCCATGTCCACACTGGGGGTGTAGGTTGCCAAATTCTTCCCGCGGATGTAAATCGCAATTGTGGATGCCATTCTTCCAAGAATCTTGTCCGTGGCATCCACAATATACCACGGCTTTTCAGTATTCACATGGTCTGCAGCTTTTGGATACCATGTATTATTCCAAATGTCCTGAAGAAAGAGGGGGAAATAGAAAAACAATGTACCACTTCAGAGAAAACCAACTGAGTCAGTTAACCGAGTCAGGACCTAAGTACATCTAGACATCAACAGTTTGTAGACCGTATTAAGAAACATTTCATAAAGATGCATGTAATGTAATACATATTCATATTCATAAACAGACCCAAAACATGTACTCGACAGAAGTTTCATGCATAGAAATCCACCTAGTGTTCTATAAGACTACTCATTTGTTACAATTTTTCACATTGGAGAACTGTTCAAAGCTAAACAAACTCACAAAAGCTGGTGATTACATAGGATTCAAGCATAAAACACAACTCTTGAGCACACACAACATTCAAATTTATTTTTTTCACTGTTTTGCTTTCTGGGTCCACAGTTCTAACTCAAAAAAATTCAAAATAAAAGTAAAAAAGTACTTAAATTTGCCACATTTTATCAGAAAACAAGAACAGCCCAAGATATGTATGGAGAGAAAGTGTGTGTGAGGAGTACATACAGGGCCGTCGACTTCGTCATCCTCGAACATCCAACGTTGATCTAGGGGGACGCGAGCGATTTCCTTTGTGCTGAAGACCTCGAAGCTCCGTCTTGGGTTGCTTCCATTGTCAAAAACCAGGTTGGTGGTTGTGGGAAGCCAAAGCTTTTGTGGTGGTGCCACGGAGAGCCCAACAAATGGGGTTTTAATGATATTCTTTGAGGAGGAAGAAAATGGGGGTTTTGTTGAAGAAGAACAAGTGGAGGACGATGAGAGCATAAAGGAAGAAGATGAAGCTGAGAGCGAGAGTATAGTCATTTTGTGTCTCAGTCTCTCACTCTTTCTGGGTTGGGTTTTTCAAGTCTTTGTTGATAAAGAGGATAAGATGGTCTACTTGCAGATGTACAGAGCTCAAAACGCACCGCTTCCCTCGTTTTTTCACATTTTCATTTTTTTCTTTGACAAACAATAAAAACATAACATTTGGAATTTACCCTCGCTATTGTCAAAGTGTTTAAGTTGAGCTTAGTGAAAATAAGAAGGCTTACTTTTTATCGAAGAAAAAACTATTTTTCCAATAATTATGAGTGTTGTTAAACGAACTTAAAATTAATTGAGTACCCTTTATAATCTAAGTACACTCTAATATTTAAATTAAAATATAAAATTAATTGAGTACACTCTCTCTAAAAAAAATTTAGTAGGAAAGCATATGCTTAAACAAAAATTCCGATGGAGTTGATGGGAGTTTAGCATAAAAAGTCAAGGACATTTAGATGGGAATCATATGGAAAAATATGAGCTTGTTCCTCAAACTCAAGCACAAGAATATAAAGCTGAAATCAAGAAAAATGGATTTGCCACCGATAAATTAGGGTTAAATAGGTGAGTAAGGTGTACTTATTAAAATTACATTTGTTTCACAATTCAATATATCATTTTTTGTCATTTTATATTATAGTAAATTAATAATTTAATAAATAATTTGGTAGTAAGATGTACTCAATTAATTTTAGGGTCCATTTAATAACACCCATAATTATTGGTGTACTTTTCTTTCTAATGTCGAAAAATCCTTTTGTTATTAATTTAGGGTTGGTTTGGGAGTTGTTTTTCCTCAAAGAATCACTTCCTTAGTGGTTGTAGCTACCTACCACAAAAGAGAAATATGATGAAGCTTTATACTATCACGTGATGTTATTAATTTGTGTGATTTTGGGTTAAGATCCAAATAGAAATATCAAAATTCACACTTCATAGCCTTAATTTGAAGACTAAATGATCTCAAAAATAATGTGTGAGAAGAATTCCCATTCCCCTTCCTAATTTGGCCAACAAAAAAATTGACACTTCTTTTGGACTGCGCTAGAATCCAAATAAAATTCTTCTTAAACACTCAACCCACGTTCAAAATCCAAAAACCCACACACAAAAAATGGCATTGTCAACTCATCTCCTATTACACATCAAACCTCCTCCAGTTCCTTCCTTATTAAAATCCCACCGCTCCTCCTCCTCTATTCTCCCCAGAAATTTCCTAATTCCAAGCCCTCGCCACAGGAAACCCATCAAAGAGATCATGATGAAGCCTCAAGCAGCCAGTGTGCAGAGTGCAGTATCAAAGGCAATGAGCCTGATACAATCATCACCTCCCACGTGGCAGTCCGCCATCCTAAGCAACCTCTTGATCTTTCTATTGGGTTCTCCGATTTTGGTCTCTGGGCTCTCTGTCTCTGGCATTGCAGCTGCTTTCTTGCTTGGTACTCTCACTTGGCGCGCTTTTGGGTCTTCTGGGTTTCTCTTGGTGGCCACATACTTCGTCATTGTGAGTGAAAAATCTCTTGCTTTTATGTCTGTGAGTGTTTTGTGGAGATTAATTCAATATGGGTCTTTATCTTTTCTACTTTTTTTCTGGGTATAAATTGGTCAGTCTGTTAATTTCATAGAACTTATTCATATTGGGTATTAAGTTTTCTTCCTTATTTAAACAATTGTGCTTTAAAGTCTGTTCTTTTTTTCCCCTCATTTTTGGTTTTCTGAATTTGAGTGATGGCTGCAAAACTTCGGGTGCTGAACTTTCCTACTGTTAGTTGATAACTTTACTTAGTTCAACGGGGATTTTCATGAAATCTGTAACTTTGTAAATTTAACAATTTCATGCTATTTAGCCCATTGAATTATTAAATTACAGCTAAATAAAACTTCAAATAATTCTTAGTATGTGTAATCCTTTTGCTGCTTTGGTGGACTATACCCTCTTCTACTGAACTGGTTACCATTCTTGCCACTGCAGTAACCATTCATGCTAAAAATGTGTAATGTCTAATTCTGATTTTGTTCAAAGTAATGTGTTTTGTTGCTATTAGCTAGTTCCCCTCTTTGGTAGGCAAATTGTTAAGTAATCCTTTTTCTTTCTTTAACGGAACTAACTTCCAATTCATTTCTGCTACTGCTATTTCGTAATGGGGTTTGATCAAAATCTTATCAGGGCACGGCAGTCACAAAGGTGAGAATGGCACAAAAGGAGGCTGAGGGGGTAGCTGAGAAGAGGAAAGGACGGAGAGGCCCAGGAAGTGTTATTGGATCCAGTGCTGCTGGTTGTATTTGTGCTTTTCTTGCAATATTTGGAGCAGGAGGAATTGGATATTCTCGGCTTTGGCAACTTGGGTTTGTTGCCAGCTTCTGTACTAAGTTGAGTGATACTGTCTCAAGTGAGATAGGAAAGGCATATGGCAAAACAACGTAAGTTTCTGTGTTTGGTTTTAGTTGGGCTCTTCATGTAAATGTTGTTAGATTTCATGTTACATTCTTATGATACCCAGTTGAGAATCGGTGGAATGTTTTAAACCTGATTTTTTCTTAGATAAGCAATATTTTATTTGGTCTCATAGCTTGCATGCAAATTTATTTATTACTCTCACCCCAGCTCAATACAAAATTTCAATTGCCTAAATTGTGCTGCTTGACCAGGTACTTAGTTACAACATTGAAGGTAGTTCCAAGGGGAACAGAGGGGGCTGTAAGTGTTGAGGGAACCTTTGCCGGACTTTTGGCCGCTATTCTTCTTGCATTTGTTGGTTGTCTCATGGGTGAGGTGCTGTTTCCTGTATACTCATTCAATTTTTGTATGTTTTATCTTTTTGTCTGTTTTTTTTTTCTTCATTTTATAACGTTTTTGGTCAAACAGATAACTGCCCCTGAAGCAATTATATGCGTAATAGCTTCCCAAATAGCTAATTTTGGTGAGAGCATTATAGGTGCTGCTCTTCAAGACAAGGAAGGATTTCGATGGGTAGGCAATCATTTCAATAATTTGATTCTTTTTATGTAACTTTTTTTCTCCTTTATTTATTTATTCTGTTCACCCAGTCAGTTTGGTATGATTGGGTCATGGGCGTGGAAGTTTGCTCTTAAGAATATTAAGGAGTGCCAATGGCCAGCCAAATTCATGTTTTGGTGAATCAATGTTGAATTTGGGAAGCATGTGCTTGTTTATCCCATTGAGGTTGGGTTGATAAACAGAATGTATAAATTTAGGAGCATGGAGGGCTTTGGGGGTTACATGTGTTTATAATTTTCTTTCTCGAAGGTCTTTGGTAATGGCGCTTAATTCCCCTTAAGAAGTATGGAGGGCCTTGGGGTTACATGTGTTCATAAAGAAAAATAGATTTGTATGATTTTCTCTCATGATGAATTAGAGAATGATCCGTGGTGGACTATGATCTTCTTCTTCAACCCAAAAGCTGCAGCTTCTTTCAACATATTTCCCTATATCTGTAGACATACCTGACTGCAATGTTCTGGATCTGCTACGTAATATAAATTTTTCTTGCTGGTTTGTTCTGTGTTTTAGCTCTATGTGCTTCTTACATGCCGTCTATGCTCTGTTTTACAGCTCAACAATGATGCTGTGAATGTCATAAACATATCCATGGGCAGCATTTTAGCAGTCTTCATGCAGCAGGTTTTACTCCAGAACTTGCGTATGTAAATCCATGAAGGTTGAGATGCTTCTCCTCCTAAGTGCCAACCAGCTATGAAAACAAAATCAAACACGATGCATATGTTTTACACTGGTGACTGAAACTAGACCATTGCACTCTACATGGGAGCCAGATTACAATTTCAGCTCCTCTTATGGAAACATCATTCCTTTGCACGTCTGAGGTTCAATATTTTTGCCCTCCAATTTCTGGTTGACAACTGAAGAAGCTACATTTAATTACTCAATATATGTATAACGATGAAGAGATTGCGATCCGCTCATTCAAAGTTATTCCGAAAATGTTTTGGTGAACTATTGTCATCAAAATGGAAAAAAAAAAAATGTATATACCATGGGAATTAATTTTAAGTAGTGACAAAGGGGATTATTTTGCTATGTTCCATGAAGAACATCTCTTCTTTTTGAAATCTCTGAATTATGTTTGTGTACCATGCATTACAGGACTGAACTGTATGATATTGTCCTATATTTGCAGCAAGTTCATGTATCAAGGCCCAATTATGCCCTTTTATATGAAATAATTTTCACAATTAATTTGGAAATTAAAGGGTACTATCGTAATTAAACTTTAATCTTTATTTACCCATTTACCCTTTGTCATACCGTCTTCTATAGGAGGCCTTTCATTCCAATCCAGGGGTCAAGTCAATTTGAATTGAATGAGACGTCCAATTGGGTGGATTTCTGCAACTGAAAACTAATTAATTACCACCTCAGGAGGATGTTAAAAATTAATGATTCAGTTATAATATAACAATATCAGTTGCCTTAGAAATATTGGTTCATCAACCACCTCCATTTCTTGTGCCCAATTAGTGAATGTGATTCAGTTCTACTTGACCAATCACCTCACAGCCAGAGTCCCATATAAACCATACCATCCATTTTACTCTTAACAAAACAGAAGCAGCCAAAATGTGATGATGAGCACCTTGTTTTGAACGCCCCAAAAACAACCAGGAATTCCTCTCTTTCAAACATGCCCTCCTCGTTTTGCCACCTCTCATAAACCCCTTTGCCCTTGCATACCATGCTCTTCTGCATTGTCTCTTAGCCCACCTCAAAAACATGTCTTCTTCTCCACATGAAATTGTCCTCACCAGCTCTCCTGACGGCCCCATTATTGCCTATGATTCTTCCTCAGGCGCCGCCCTAGCACAATTCACAGGCAGCCGGTCACCACGCAGAGGCCTTGCAATTGTTGGGAAGAGTTATATTGCTGCCTCACACATATCACCAATCACTGCCTCTGGTTCAGTCCACCTTTACAATTGGTGGTCTTCAACTGCCTTCCATAACCTCCCTGTCCCGGAGCCCGTTGCACCGCTCATCGCCACGTCTGACGGGTTGTATCTCTTTGCCGGTGGCCTATCAGGCAGTGTGCATGGAATTTCAATCCCATCAGGGGATGTGCTCAAACCATTGCCTGCACATAGCAAGCCTGTGTCTTGCCTTGCAATCAGTGATGATGAGTCACTTCTGATTTCAGGCAGCGATGATGGGACCATTGTTGTTGTCCCTATCTTTCAGCTTGTAGGGGCCTCAGGATATGACAATGTGGAAGAATTGATATTGCATAGGTTTGCTGCCCATTCTGATTCAGTGACTGCCATTGTTTCTGGTATGGGATTATGCAACTCCCAGATTATCTCATGCTCATTGGATTGCACATGTAAATTCTGGAGTCTCTTGCGTGGAACGCTCCTGCGTACCATTGTGTTTCCATGCACTATTTCATGGGTTGCATTGAACCCAACAGAGCCTGAGTTCTATGTTGCAGGATCAGATGGTTCAGTACACAAGGGATCACTGAAAGTTGGAAGCAGGCAACTTGTGACCCAAGGCAGTGAATTGATCGCGTGGACTCCAAAGCACGGTGGGGCAGTTGTATCTGTGGTGATGGTGAATGGGGGAAGGAATTTGATATCTGCTTCGGAAGACGGGAGTGTTTGGGTTTGGGAAGTTGATACGGGTCAGGTGATCATGGCTCTTGGGAATGAGATGGGGAGCATTAGTGATCTGGTGGCAGCTACAGGCATAAATTGTAGCAAAGCGAATGGTTTTGGAATGAGCAATGGTGCTTACGGATCTGGAAATTACCACTTTGGATCTTCTGGCAAAGAACTTATGAATATGCCAATAAAGAAAATATTAGAAATGGAAGATGTGTTGAAAGTGGCTGCAAATGATAGAAACAGAGCCATTGATATGCTTGAATCTGCTATTGCAATGTATGAGAGGCTCTTGGAACTCATCCTCAAGGAAGCCAAGAGAGGCAGTCGCAACAGCAAACAGTGGTGACAAGGAGAAAGATAATCATACAAATTTCTATATGCAAAATCTGTCATTGTACATGGATATTTTTATATAATAAATTAAATACATTGGTGGACACTAGTTTTTTATTATTTATTATTCATTTCATATCTGCGCTCCTGAAAAAACTAGATGGAACGTTTGTTTGAACGGGCATGGAAATCTGGTGCTCACTAGTCACAAAATAGCTAATAGTACAATCAAATACGCAACATTCTGAAGACATTGTTAGAATGAAATGAAAATTCATCGTATACAGATCGTGTACACAATTATGAGGTGCAACAGACAACGGAAACTTGTATTCAACTTCTATGTAAAGCAAAATGCATAAGAATCTGGTTGCTCTTACTAACTTCTTAGGAAGAAAATGGGGCTCCAAAAGTTTAAGTTGTCCGGCAACTATCAAGGAATGAGCCAACAATGTCCCCCCCCGCAGAAAGACATATGGGCACGTGGAGAGGCGGACAAACGAAGAAAGACATATGGGCAACAAAGAAGTGGTAACATGAAACTCTAAACAACAAGATTAGAAGGAAGCCTGATAATGGATATTTCCTCCCTTGCATTCCTGTTTTTGGGCTCGTGCTAGCAGGCCAACCATTAAAGTATTCTTGCCATGTGCAATGTCGTCCAACAATTCAAACATTTAAGCATATGCTATTGCCCAATTTTTATGCAAATTCAACATGTTTTCATCATTCAAATTGCAGATACCAGTTGATTTGAAGCATTCCTAACATAAAAGGTTGCGTGGTATTTGAACCCTTAGTGAAAAACAAAAAGAAAACATGAAATGACAATACCATGACTCGAAACATAAAGTTGTGGTAGGCATGGGGCTGGGACTTAAATATCATGCACAAGTGAACAAGTACAGAACTTTCTAGTAGATCATATCATAATTCCTTGACATAAGAGACCCACAAAACATAACAGACTGATAAACTTGTATTTGTGATGCTCAATGCATCTCAATGAGAACCAATGACATATTAGTTCAATCATACTGCATCAGAGTCTTAACCATATCAAATATAAAAAAAGCTAGCATCAGCCCCTGTGAGCCTCTGTAAACTGCATGTGAAAGAGAGAAGCCAACGCACAAGACATGGGAGGCAAACAGTCATGGACCGGTCATCAGTTGTTAAGCTTGTCTAAGATGTCACATCAGCCCATCTGAGATATTTGAACCAGCATAAAAATTTCAGAACTATTGAAGCAACCAAGGAGCCAGTAAGTGACCATAGCTTCAACATTTCTAAGCATCTGAAAAAATGACTGCTGATTTATCACCAGGTAATTGAATTTATGACAACTTTGCAAGGTTCTCAGTATAGAAATATCTGAACATCCAACCACTAGGTCTGGGTTCTTGTATTCATTGAATTTTATGAGCTTGGTAACAACTCTGACTTTCATATCGAACAAAGGAGAACCTTGTAAATCTTAATGGGGAAAAATCAACTCCATATGATGCAGTAACCAAATACAACTAATTTATTTTTATTTTGTGAAAAGATGTTTACAGACACTACATGGAAAGTGGTAAGTAAGACAAATCTACTTTCAACAGATACCATAGCATAATCTTACACTTATTCTACTCTAGAGAGGAAAGAACGGTACACAAAATGATATTATAAGCACAGTCAAACAAACCCAACATATGGTAACTTTTGTAGCAAGGACTAGAATTGCCTACGACGTTTTGAGACGGTACCATTATGTTGAGAATAAAGAGGGTTTTGCATTTGTGAGTGGCAAATGTCTGGAACAAACACTGCAAAATCAGATGAAATCTGAGAATTTCTAGGCCAGTAGAGTCCCGAGGCTGTAGGTGGGGAAGGTACCTGGGGTACCATCCAAGAGGTCTCTGGCACCTCACCTATGCACTCATAATCTTCCAGTTCCTCCTCAGATGATTTTGAAGCTGGTGAGTCATACTCCCCAAGTTTACCGCAGTCAGCCTGATAGAAATAGCACAAAATAGAAGCACCATTATGCACTGAGATAAAAAAAAAATATATGAGAAGGAGTAGGTCATCAGTCACAAAGGGTACTTCATTTTTTTCTTTTAAGAAAAAAATAAAGGAGTCTTGAATTCTGTCTTCTACTTGATAGCCTAATTTAAGTCGGTTCTTCAATAAGCATAAGGGGTTTGCAACAAACAGGGGTAAAAATGGGTCAGTGTGACCCAGAGCACAAGCCTATGAGACATTCCTGTTTGCAAATGAAGTGCAATCTTATGAGTTTCACAATCCTTGGCCATTGAGAGTTTGAGACCAATTTGCAGTACTTTCTTTCCAAATTTCTTATGAAACAGAAAAATGGGAGCCACAATTTTGTAAAATGAATATAGCAGCAGTATCATATCATAAATTCCTAATAACAATTGAACATTGGACACCATGGCCACTCACCTTGGAAGATCCATTTTCAATGTAGCTAAAACTCTGATCAAAATCAGAGAGTCCCAGAAACTCATCTATATGCCACTGAGGAACAGTCCCAGCTGAAGAACCCCCAGCAAAAGGCATCACATCAACGCCGGCCGGTGCTACCTTGCACTCCACAGGCATTGGGTTGTGCGTATCGCATCTCGACCCAGAACCAATCCCAGACCCAGACCCAGAACGTGACTTGACAGAAGAAGAAGAGGCACCAACACCAACACCACCACCACCACCACCACCATCACCTCCAGAATCAGGCTCAGTTGGCTCAGGGCCAACTTTGATTCCGGTGAGCAAAAACCTCCGGTGAGCTGACACCAAGCTATTAGCGGCGTGTACAGCAACATCACATGTTCTACAGAGCAAAGCTCGATCTTCTAAACAGAAAAAATACCCAACTGCCTCCTGCAAATCATGAACTCAAATTTCAAACAAAACTCATTTTGATTTTCATATTCTTATGAAAAAATAAGCAAATTTTTTATGTCGGATTTAAGTACCTGGCAGATATCGCATTTGGGCATGTGAGATGCAGACAGAGGAACCCTCTGGTGCTTGCTTGCGAGCTTGTTTGCTTTGTGAACCTTCTCATCACAAGCCCAGCACAGAGCTGCCTCGTCTGCACAGCATAGTACGTTGGCCTCAGCTGCCTCGCACACGTTGCACTGTATCTTCATCTCTTTCTCTCTCTCTAAACCCTTCAAAAATCTCTTCTTGGGTTTCTTCTCTCTCCGCAGTCGTAGGAGGAGCTAGTAAATGTGTGATTTTTGAGGCCAGCAAGCCATTTCAATTTGTACACGTGGAGGTCTCCAACAAGTGTCGTGGCGTAGGAGTCCGCCTTTGCTTTGCAACTGTAAATTACAATACTCCTCTCCGAACAAATATCTTAGCTCAACTGCTGGCACAACTCCATTCGGGTCGGGTTTTGATTGATTCGGATCCACCGCATATTTTTATTTTATTTTCTATACAAACAATATTTTACTTTAATTTAATTTAATTCGAACTTGGGTATATAATGGGAACACATTTAAATTTGTACACGTGGAGGTCTCCAACAAGTGTCGTGGCGTAGGAGTCCGCCTTTGCTTTGCAACTGTAAATTACAATACTCCTCTCCTAACAAATATCTTAGCTCAATTGCTGGCACAACTCCATTCGGGTCGGGTTTTGATTGATTTGGATCCACCGCATATTTTTATTTTATTTTCTATACAAACAATATTTTACTTTAATTTAATTTATGAGTAGAGAATTCGAACTCGGGTATATAATGGGAACACATCTACTCTAACCAACTTGACTAAGCCTATTTATATGCCACTATGTTTTAGAATGGACATTAGAGCAACTCTGGCGTTTTATTTCGGGTACCAAAATCAACGAGAGGGGGCTCACCCAAGGACTGGTATTGTTTGGTATGGCATGGGATGCCTTTCTTGTTCAAGTCTTCAACTAGATGAGTTGTTGGGTAGGTGGTCCTAAATTGAAGGGTTAAGGCTCTAGTGTGGTTGGCAATGCTTTAATTTTATTTAAATTTTAATGTACAAACAGAATTGATTATAGGCAAACTTGTTATGGTGATTTACATGAAATGATGCACTCAATGAAACCAGCATTTTAATCAAGAAAACCAACAAGATATGTAGAGGATAACTAGAGGAGTGCTCATTGAGGAAAGATCATGAGAGGGATTGCTCTATGCTCTCTATTGATAGATCTCCAGGCTCTAGTCATGATAGGTGTCTTGTGGTGATATTTTAGGACATTTGTGGGCTCCCTTTTAAGGGGTTGTTTAGGTCAAGGTGGATCCTCTTAAATGGCACTTTATCATGTGTTTATAGGCATGTTTACTAACTTGAAACTGAGATATAGATTGAATTAATTATTTTCGTTACAAGTTATATCCTTATTTACGTGTAGTTATGAATTAAAAAGATTCTGCGAGATATGTACTTATTCTTGATTTTTCAATGAATTAAGGAATGAGATTCCTTGGAGAGGACAGCCTAGCCTATACAAAATAAGGGCCCTTTATGAAGAATCTTATATTGTTCCCATTGTGAGTTTTACAATTAAATAGCAAATAGCAAATAGGGTTGTGATCGTTTGGGATCTCCGCATGTTCAAGAAGGGCTACATGGTATGGAATGTCAATTTGTACATGCCCAATTGGACCTCTGTTAACTGTGTACTTGTAGAAATTGGGATCTCTATGGTCTTGAAGCTCAGTAGAGTATTGGCAACCTGGAGATGCTTGACCACAAACTACATGGTCTTTACATGTGATTTAAAAAAAAAAAATTAATGAGGGGGGTTGTGGTTTCGACTTTGGAACCTCTTACAACGTTGAGAAGAGAAATATCACTCAACTAAGCAAAAAAACTTACATATAACAGAAATAGCGAAGTTTTACTATGATAAATACATGGTCCTAAGTTGACAATTTTACATGAGATGATTAAAGTATCACCTCGACTCCACCACTACACCCCATGGCCCACATACGGTGGGCACACGCTATACCTAAAAACAAATTAAAAATAAATGTACGCTTATAGGGATGTTAGAATTCAGAATCATTTTAGAAATATTAGGTTTAGGTGGTGGGTGAGTAGGGTAAAGTGAATATAGAAAACGTTGGGCTATAGAGACTTGGGCTCGAGTCGGGCCATTCATATCAATGAAAACCGACCCGAATATCATATCGCTACGGTTCTTGGAATTTAAAATCACAAAAAAACGTTTCGTTCTCATAAACAAAATCTCAAACCAAAATCTCAAACCAGAGCTCGTGACTTGTCCCCGCCATTTCTGATTCGAATCAGAAGCCGTACACACCAATCTTCCAGAACAATAACATTTACCGCCAAATCCATTCTCAAACCCCTAGGGCTTTTCTTCAGTTCTCTCCCTGCGTTCACTCCGTATAGCTGAAACCTCATTTTTCCGATTGGAAGAGACAAAAGAACAAGGAAAAATTCAACTTTTGCGATAAATTTCTGTAAGTTTTACCATGCCGTGATTTGGATTTCATCGTCAATTTTATAGTCCTATCATCTGTAATTTTCACTTTCCTTGGCGTTTTCAGGAAGTTTATTTTACTGATCGGAGCTTACACCGTGAAACGGCCAAGTTGTACGAGCGCAAAATCGCAATTAGCCTATCTGTATCTTGATAGTTCGAGAGCTTTCTTCGCAAGCAACTAAATCAAAGCTTTGGCGCAGAATTTTGGTTAACGTTCAGGTACGATCCTATTTTCAAGTTTAGAACTCTCTTTTCTCTGTTTGGTCGCTGAGAAAACGTTAAAATCAAAGGAATTTGCAGATACGAAGCAATAAGTACTTATTGATGGGGAGTCTTCGGTATTTTTATGCTTTTATTTCGGAAATTATATTGTCAGTGAGCATGAAGGTATTTTCTTTCTCTGCATATTTTTGCCGTAGAGATGATGAACAAAAAGAGAGTAAATTAAAAAGAAAATTTTGTTAATTTGGACATAATTGATTTAACATATTTCTCATATATAAAATACTCAGTGAGTTCTTTACTTCTACTTCAGACATTGGTTCAAAGTTTTGGTGGAAAGTGAAGGAAAAAGCACACAACTATGGCTAAAATTTTATGTTAATAGTCGCATATGAAGCTCATGTCAATCTTCTCATTCTTCGAATTTGTGGCATATTTGATATTGCTGACCTAAAGTAGTTTAGTATTTCATAAGATGAATAAATTACCAAACATGTATAAGATTAAAACCTGATGGAATGGTTTTTTGATGTGCTTACTGTTGTCGGTAAAAACAGACTTGAGTAAGTGATTTAAATAGTGGAGCATCCTACCCTTACCTGAGTTAACATACCAAGAATGTTTTAACGCACACGAGATGAGGCACATAACAGATCTCTACGCTGTTTCGAAGTCTTGTAGTACGGAGTGCACCACTTAACTGTAAAATTCATACTTGTTAAAATACCTCATTATGTAATTTGTTAAATGCATGACTTAAGTGGAAAAACTTAAGGGTGAAGTTTTCTTTGCTCCAGTTTTGATTAGTTGTGATACCTGAGTTCACAACCAGTTTTGTTAGCTCAAGCATCCAACTTGACTGAAATTCATGAGGCTTCTCTATTATCGTCAAGATATGAGATTAGCATCTTAGCTCTTCAATATTTTTGAAATTTTCTAGTCACTTAAGACTTCAAAACATAACTGCATTTTTGGGACAGGTTCTCTTTCATTGCTTTAATTTTGAATTCCCGTTTGTAAGTTGTAACAACTACTCTGAATTTCAAAACCATCATGCCTTTGTGTCCATTATGAACAGACTAGTATCTTCTTTTGCTAATTTGTCTTCATGACGCATCATTTGCGTTATGGTAGTTTCTTTGTACTTCCATGTCATTGAAGCATGACTTCACCTCATGCTTATATCTTCTCTAAATTGGAAAAATATTACGCTTCCTTTGTTTATTTGGTCACAAGCCTCTCTGGTTTCTCATTTGAAACCAATAACAGCAGGCATATAAATCAGTTGAGAAACCTTGAGATAGCGTTGTTGATCAACATGTTTTATATGCCCCAGACATGCCATTGCATTAGAGATTGTCTTTGAAGGCTAAAATGAGATGCAATGCGTGTTGGCGAGAACTAGAAGGGCGAGCTGTTTCCACCACCTGTGGCCACCTTTTGTGTATCCTATGCAAAGGAAAATTTTCCCTCTACAGTTTTATAGCTGTAACTTTTCTTTTTTGTGGATTTAGGGTTGATTGGTATATTTGCATAAAAGTTTCCTTAACAGTGTGAAAAGGCACAGAGGATGCCAGCAAGATCCTTGGCAATGATGGAGCATGTCCCATTTGTGATCAAGTGCTCTCTAAGAGGTAAGAGTTGGTAAAGATCTTAGACAATCTAATATTTGTCTGGGAATTTGTATTCTGCCTTGGCCTTTTTTGGGTGTGCAGGTCTGCTTAGCATACATGAACATAAAATGAGAGGTTGTAGTTTTTTCTTTGTTAATAAGTAATATGAGAGTGTAAATATATGGACTATATGGACTGAATGCTCAAGACAAAATTTATTCTGTTTCTGGCATCAATGGTTGCGGCAGAAATATTTTCCTGTAAGAACCAGTTTAAGCAATTCTTTGATAGAACCCAGAGGCAAGTTTTATTATCCTCAAAAAAAAAAAAAAAAAAAGCTGTAATTTGACAGCTCCTGGCACCAATAATAATAATAGAAGCAATGTGGTAAACCTGTTTCCGACTTTCATAAAGCAGTTGTCTTATTTAATTCTGCCTATCTCATTGTTCTCTATTCTTGGCAGTCTTATGAAACCTGTGGATGTCAATCCAAACGATGAATGGGTAAATGTAAGCAAGTATTCCTAAATGGATAGACTTAGCTTGTCTTCAAACTTTATATTACCTTATTCAATGGAATCTTAACCCCTGCTCGGTACTATAACTTTTCTTTACATTCTGTATCCTTTAACTTGATTTCTTGTTAACGTTCTAACATATTCTGTTTCAGATGGCCATGGCTGGAGTGTCTCCACAGATATGTATCCTTTTCCATTTGCTCTGCAATTTAATAATCTGATACTTGAAAACTGCTCCATTATCTGAAAAGAACAGCATAAAATGGGATAGCACATAGCCATTGGTGCATTTTTTATGAGGGAGTGACCAAACCAAATAAGGTGTATACTGTAAGCAATTTTTCTCACTGTTTTGTAATGGAGACAATGGTCTGTACATCTTTCCCTTAACAATGTTCCTAGTAATGAAGAGTGCACACAGGAGTATCATGTTTTACATTGGGCAAAAGGAACTGGAAATGCAGTTCAAGATGAACAGAATAGTAGCTCAATTCCGGCAGAAATGTGAAGCAATGCAAGAAAAGTTCACTGAGAAATTGGAACAAGTGCATACTGCATACCAGAAAATGGCGAAGAGGTGTCAAATGATGGAACAAGAGATTGAAAGCTTGTCCAAAGATAAGCAGGAGCTCCAGGAAAAATTTGCAGAGAAATCCAGGTCTTGTGTCCATTCCCCACCTACTGATACCATTTCCTGAGGCATATTTGCATTGTTGGGGTCCTAATATATTGAGACTTTTCATATAACACCAGACAGAAGAGAAAACTAGATGAAATGTACGATCAATTGAGGAGTGAGTACGAGTCAGTTAAACGATCCGCCCTTCAACCTGCGACCAATTTCTATTCAAGAAATGAGCCTGATCTTTTCTCAAACCAAGCTAACATCTTGGATAACAGAGAAGCTGTTAGAAAAGGTAACTTTTATCCTTTTAAAGTTGCAGAATTACAGTTCAGTCAACTAATTGTCAACACCGGGATAGTATTTCATGACATACTAGAAATAATATTGTATAAGAGTACAGAAAATCCATATACTAATTTTGAAAAATAACACTACAAAGTTTTGACGTTTGATGCTATCATGACACTGAACAGAACTTCATAGCATTATGTTTTTTTGCTGGCTCAAATATTTCGAAAACCAGTTGACTTATTTCTTGCAGATTGGCCGGTTCTCACTCCTGAAACTCCAGGGCCAAAGGAGGATATATGGCCAGCAAGACAGAATAGTTCAAACTCTGGTGGTCCTTTTGACATCTCTGTTGGCTCACCGGCAAAACAAGCTGCTATTCCAGTTGATGCTGTGAACAGAAGGGCTGGTGCTCACCCTATGTTTGGAACTGGAGCTAGCAACCCCTCAATGACCTTAAGGAACTTGATACTCTCCCCAATAAAGAGGCCTCAGCTCTCTCGTAACCGTCCCCAGATGTTCACGTAAGTTTCAATCATGGTTCTGCTAAATTTACATAGCTGTCAATAATCCATTGCTGAATCTTCATGACCTGGATTTTCAGGTTCTAGGCTTGAAGTTGAGAGTTCACTGTTTGCTGAAGGTCATGCTGGATATGTTTACTATGACTGTAATTTCTCTTTTTTGAAAACAAAAACAAAAACAAAAACAAAAGAATCTCGTAACATGCCTTCGTGGTGACCCTTTGCTTTGGGTGAAGCTGTCGAGAGTATCCCACATCAGAGATTGACGTGTTGTGTTAATAGTTTAAATAGCAATGGGTTGCATGCTGGAAACTGATTCACCTCTCACTCTTCCCCCTTCGCCTCTTCTCCACTGGAAATCCCTTATGCAATTTATGACGATCAGAAAATTTTCATTAATTGGTATAAATTGGTAGGTGGGAGTGAAAAAAAAATGTAATATAGGATTGCAGTCTTAACAGATCATATAGCTGCTGTATACAACCAATTAATGATGAGGAAACCAAAACAATTCCATTTGTATACATTCACCATGTCTACATATCTATGTTGAACTTAGTAAATTTCTCCTGGAAATCAAAGAATCAAAATCTTACACCTGAGCTCATGTTTACAAAAGTTCCGCACGTATGCACAGCTCGTATTTACAAAAAATGTTTAATTTAATTTTATCTAAATATGCCTCCTCACGCTTCTTTACTAATGTTCTGTAAATGCTGAGGCAAGAAAACCTTCAAAATTGGGGCCTTGGAAGATATATCAATGGCATCCCCATTTTTTATAGTATAGGAAACATGAGAACCATCAATATATATGACCCCCTTTTTACAAAACCATGTAGCTTCCATGGACTGATGAGATTTGATTAACCCGTGCATTAAGCTTGAGGCCACTCCTGGTGAGATGGGCTCTCTTACCATATACTGGAGATCCTGGGATAATATGGGCATCGGAAACCCGCCTGCTGAGAGCATTGCAGCTGTTGATCCAGCAGCTGTTGAAACTCTGAGACCACTTGATCGAGAGTGCGCTAAGGGGGCACATGGCTGGTCATCCCCTTTAATTCTGCAAACAATGATCTCTAATCTATAAATTTATTTTGCTTTGAGGTGGGGAGGGACGTTGCGGAATTTAAAGAATAAAAGTTAGATGCATGTTAACTAAAGAAACCAGTTGAATATACAGCTATCTTGTTACCAAAAAAAAAAATACAGCTATCTGACCATCAGATCATGAAAGAACGTTACTTGAATGAGAACCGTGAAAGTGCTGCTGGACATGGATGTGCAATTAAAATATCATTAAGAGCATAAGTTGAAAGCGGTTGTGAGTTTACAGATACGGATATCCTTGTCAATTTGGAAGGAATAGCTCTATCCTCGAGGATATTGTCCAGTACCTAAAAAGAACAAAAGAGATGCCTTCAACACCAGAGCAGGACGGATTCCGCACGCAAATAGATTTCCTTTGAGAACTCTTACTCTCCTTTAAGGAAGGTGGTTACTGGAGAGAAGTAGTACTAGGGATCATTTTGATGGAAATATTCCTTGTAACTAAAAGTTTGAGCATGACATAGAAACTTATGTTGAAGATGAATGCCTAACTCTTTTGTTAACGTTAGATGTTTCCTTTCCTTCAAGTACTGACTAGTTTTAAATACACCCTCGAAAAGAGAAACCAAACTGACTTGTCTCCAATCAACTGAATTCATTGGCAGAGTTTTACCTGTTCAAAGTTGTTGACAGTTGCACCGCAAAGATAGCCTTTGCTTCTATTAGCGTCAATTTCATTACTGAGCTTCTCAACCTAACGAAGTAAAATACAGTAGATAAGCTGCAACGATTTATATAAGTATCTGCCTCAAAAGCAGGAAAAAATTAAAAATTGATGAATTGATTACGAGCAATTAAGTGAAACTCGGTGAAGTGAACTAATATGATGACATAAAGGCTAACACTCTATGGCTTAGCTAAACTAACCTCTTCAGGTTGTGTGGGGTCAGAATTCACTCCTAGAACTGGAACCGAGTCATCAATGAAATGGCTACCTTGTAACAGAGTGCCATCACCACCAACTGTAACAACAAGGTCCACATCACGGATGGGCTGTGATAGATTGTTGCGTACTACGGATTTCCACTCAACAGGCTTGTGGCGCAAAATGTTCTGACAGAAGTTTATTGCATCCTTGTGCACCTTTCTCCTGTTGTCCAAGTAATGTAATATCTGCAAGTCCTTCAAAAGAAACTGAATTATAAGCGTGTTTTAAACTGACTCAACAAAAGGATATACGGTTAGGGTTTAGGGCAAAAACATAATATGATGAATCAACAGGAGATGAGTTACTTGTATGCCTCTGCAAAATTCACAAAGAGATGGAACCAAACCATCCCTCAGAAATAGCAAGGCAATCAATGTCTGGAACACTATGAGAAGAAGCAAGCCCGTGGCTCTCTGCTCTTCACTCGAGGCTCCATTTAAGGGAAAATGTAATTGAAGAAACAAGTTTACAGAATAAGTCACTGTAATTTTTTTTCCAAACTTCCCACAAACAAGACATGCATATGGAAGAGATATCGTGTCCTTAAGTTTATTTATCTATACAATGACAGAGTCAAAACTTTTTTGGGTACAACATTCTCTTGTTTACCGGATCAAACTAGTGACATCAACATTTTGTATTCCAACAGTTTTCTCAAACTTCAGTTCTGTTTGTAAAAGCCACAATCATGCAAAGTGTGGGATGAGAAACTAGTAGCCGAATACTGGAGCTTTTGTGCAAGCCATCTTGAAGCATGGCTTACTAATACATGATTTTTTTTTCTCAACACCACAAAATATCACTAAAACATCTTTCAAATTGGTAAAACGTCCAAATCTCTTTACTTTTCTCACTTCTAATTCCATTTTCACTCGCATTATCGAGTTTTTCAATTCATTGAATATTTTCATAAAGAAAAGCTAATTTCTTTTTTGTTTCTTTTAATTTCCCACTTCTCATTTACAAAGAAATTAAAATTCAAGCGCACCACCTATAAGTATCCAAACCAAAGTCATCAACTTGGGCATTTTAGCAAACAACTTGAACGCTAAGCTGAATATTTCAATCGAATCATCAAAACTAGCAACGCTTTAGAGGAAGCAGTTCAAATATGAGGGTCCACAATAAGATACATGTTCTAGCGGACACTGAATCAGAAAGAAGCAAAAGCGTCATAGTACCTGAGGGTTGGTGATGCGAGCCAGACCGTCTGATTGGGAAACTGGGTAAACGTCGAACGGTTTTAACAGCAGCAACAATCTCTTCATCGCCATCTCTCTCTCTCTCTCTCTCTCTCTCTCTCTGCGTGAAGCGTATGACGGTTGTTCAGCCAAAGGTCAGCCAAGAATAGACTTTGCATAAACAGGCCCTCACTTAACAATTGTAATTTGTGAGGGTCTAGTGAGCAATTGTTAGGGTATACATATAATACGTATTGGGTGTATGCATGTGAGAATCATTATGCATCAATCGTCAGATTTCATTCACATATGCAATGGTAACAAAAATTCAAGGGTCATAAAAAGAAAGAAGTGTAAATTAAATTAAAAAATGATCACTTCCTAACGGGGTCTAATCCAGTGAAAAATGATCTTGACTTACCAGTGGACCGCCTACAACGAACTAATCCTACCTTTGTTTTTTATATATGACATTTTCTTATTTGTTATCACCATTTATTATTTTTTTGATCATATACATGCATTCCAGTAACGGGTTGTTGGTGTGTATTTGGTGATTTAAAAAATAATTAATCAATTAAAATTCTAAATAAAGATAAAAATAGTCATTTTATTGACAGAAGGAAATCACGAGTTCAGCACATACAGGACAGCTAGTATTTACAAAGTATTTCTTTTCTCTGTAAATATGCCTCCTCAAGTTTCTTCACTGCTGTCTGTAAGCGTTGAGATAAGAAAACCTTCAAAATTGGGGCCTTTGAAGATATCTCAATTGTATCCCCATTTTGTATAGAATAGAAAACATGAGAACCATCAATGTAAACGGCACCCTCTTTACAAAACCATGTAGCATCCATGGATTGATGAGATTTGATTAATCCATGCATCAAGCTTGAGGTCTCCCCTGGTGAAATGGGCTCTCTTACCATAAACTGGAGATCCTCAGATAAGATGGGCATCGGAAAACCGGCTGCTGAGAGCATCGCAGCTGTTGATCCGGCAGCAGTTGACACTCTTAGACCACTTGATCGAGAGTTCACCAAGGGGGAACATGGCTGGTCATCACTTTTAATTCTGCAGACAAGGAGCTCTATCTATAAGTTTATTTTGTTTTTAGGTGGGGAGGGAAGTTCAGGAATTCAAACAAATATAGGAAAATGTAGATACATGTTAACTGAACATAAGGATTTACTTGAATGAGAACTGTGAAACTGCTGCTGGACATGGATGTGCGATCAAAACATCATTAAGAGCATAAGTTGAAAGCACCTGTGAGTTCACACATATGGATATCCTTGTCAATTTTGAAGGAATTGTTCGACCCTCGAGGATGTTGTCCAGTACCTATGAAGAAAAACATAAAAGAGCAAATTTTCAAAAGATCAATTCCAAAACTTGCAACCTAAAAAAGGAAGTCCTGCTTCAGACTCAAAAACACTGATTTTGCCACAAATCATTCACTTCCTAACTCTAAAGCAGATAAATGGTATCATATTGAAGTTAAAAAATCACTTAGCCTTACTCCTAAGTGATTGGGCTTGGCTACACAGATCCCCCCACTAATCAAACCCCATTTAAGAAAGGTAATTTTATGCACCAGACTCTAGATGCCTTATAAAACCTTATCAGGAAGGCTTTGGCAAGCAAATAAATATCAATTGAGTACTCTCCTTATGCCTAGTTCTAAAGACACCCTAGGATAGAGCAACCACACTCTGACTGGCCTCAATTCTGCTTTCCTTTTGCATCAAATTCATGCCGTGGTCTTACCTGTTCAAAGTTATTGACAGTTACAGCGCAAAGATAGCCTGTGCTTCTAGTAGCATCGATCTCATTGCTGAGCTTCTCCACCTAACAAATAAAATATGGAAAATAAGCTGCTCTGATATATACGAGTATCTGCCCCAAAATCAGGAAAAAGAATAAAAGATGAATTCATTACAAGCAATGATTAAGCAAAACTCAGGAAACTAATATGGTAATATAAAGGCTAACACTCTATGGCTTAGCCAAAGAAGAAACTAACCTCTTCAGCCCGTGTGGGGTCAGAATTCACTCCTAGAACTGGAACTGAGTCATCAATGAAATGGCTAGCTTGTAATAGAGTGCCATCGCCACCAACTGTAACTACAAGATCCACATCATGGATGGGCTGTGATAGATTGTTAAGGACAATAGATTTCCACTCAACAGGTTTGCGGCACAAAATATTCTGACAAAAATTTATTGCATCATTGTGCACCTTTAGCCTATTTTCCAAATGATGTAACATCTGCAATTCTTCAAAAGAAACTGAATTACAAGGGTTTAAAACTGACTCAAGAGTAGAAGGTGGGAGAATTTGTTAACAAGAGGGTGTAATAGAAGAAAAGAGTTTGGAGAATAAGTCTAAGTTCTAATTGTAATTCCTGGCCAAATTTTCCACAACCAAGAGATAAGCTATTGAACAAATATTGTAATCTGACCTTGATGCCAAAACTTCTGGTGGAACATTTAAATACTTCAAAATCAACCTATTTATCTTTTCTGGGTATGGCATTCTTATTTACATGTTAAACTAGTGAAATCAAACGTTCACACACCGTTTAGTTTTAAAATTTATTCCCCACTCCACTGATTCCAACAGTTTTCTCAAACTTCGGTTCTGTTGAAAAGGCCTCAAGCATGCAAAGCACAGGGTGAGAAGCTAATATCCATATAACATGAATCCTATGAAGAAATAATTGAGTTTTGTGCACGCCTAAACACATGAAAACTTGACCATATTTGGCATCTTGAAGCATGGCATACTCATACATGAAACTATTATTCAAAAAGTCAATATAACAAAGAAAAAGAACTAAAAAGACAAAATTTCACGAACACTAAAAAATCTTACAAATTGGTACAACGTACAAATCTCTTCACTGTTCTCACTTCTAATTTCATTTTCACCCTCATTATGGAGTTATTGCATTCATTGAAATTAGTTTTATTATAAAGAACTACGCTTTTCTCATTTCTCTGCATTTCCCAATTCTTATTTACAAAGCTAAATTAGATAATACAAAATAAAGCAGACCAACAAAGTGTTCAAACTAAAATCAAATTTGGCATTTTAGCAAACACTTGGAATGCTAAGCTGAATATATACAATTGCTAACTAAACCCTTATAGAAGAAACAGTTCAAATATGAAAGAAGCAGAGGCAGGGCGTCATATTACCTGAGACTGAGGGTTGGTGATGCGAGATGGACCGTCTGATTGAGAATCTGAGTAAACGTCGATCGGTTTTAACAGCATCAACAATCTCCTCCTCGACATTATTCTCTCTCTGTGAAAGGTTTGACGATTGTCCAGCCAAAGCTCGGCCTAGACTTGCAACAGTGGAACAGGCCTCACGATTGTGTCTTTGGTGATTCCATTTTTTTTTTCCTTTTTTTAAATAAAAAGGGAGCCAAGTAGCACTTTTACTCCTACTATATATTTATCGCTAATTTTCAAAAAAAAAAAAAATATATATATATATATATATATCGTCTAGCCGAACGGCTATACCCTGTTTTTAAATTGTTTTTTCAAAATAGTGTAGCCGGGCGGCTGTACTTTTTTGACACGTGAGCGCAAGCGTTGGGCGGGTCATTTTATTACATATATAAATAGTATCGCTAGCGGCTATACCCAGATTTTTACCATTTAAAAAAAAAAATTGTATAGTCGCGGCTTTACTTGTTTGACACGTGGGGCCTAGGCTCTGGGCGGGTCTTTTTTCTTTATATATATAAATAGTATAGCCGCACGGCTATACTCGGTTTTAATAATTTTTTGGGTTATTCACAGCAATGAAATGGTCCCTCAATTATACCCAAGTTACATTTTGGTCACTTAACTCAAATATTAGTTGCAGAGGTCACTCAATTATGTGTTTTGTTGCACCATTAGTCCTACCGTCAAGTCTGTTACTTTTTATGTTTAAAATGATGACGTGGCAAGTATCTCTTAGATTATTGATGGGCAAATGTGACATTTCAATTAAGATTATTTGTAGCAATGATCCGTTAAATATACTAGGAGTTACATTTTGGTCACTAAATTAGGTGTTTTGTTGCACCATTAGTCCCTATCGTTAGAGAGATTTGACGGTAGGACAAACGATGCAACAAAACATCTAATTGAGTGACCTCTGCAACTAATATTTGAGTTGAGTGACTAAAGTGTAACTTGAGGTATAATTGAGGGACCATTGCTACGAATAATTCTTATTTTTTTATATATAAATAGTACATCAGAGCGGCTATACTCGTATTTAATAATTTCTTTAAAAAATAGTCTAGCCGCCCAGGCTGTACCTTGTTTGACACGTGGCTTTCCTGGCGGGTCCTTTTTTATATATAAATAGTATAGCCGTGCGGCTATACTAGGTTTTTAAATTGTTTTTAAAAAATTGTATAGCCGCTCGGCCTTACGTTTTGACATGTGGCACATAGTGATGGGCGGTCCTTTTATTATATATATATATAAATAGTATGGCCGCCCGGCTAAACTCGGATTTTTACAATTTCTTTAAAACAGGTAACACTCGTTTTTCAAAAACTTTTTAAGAATAGTATAGCCTCATGGCTTTACTTGTTTGACATGGGGGCGGGTCATGTATATATATATATATATATATATATATATAAATAGTATAGCGGCACGGCTATACCTTGTTTTAAATTTTTTTTTAAAAAAAATAGTATAGCCATTCAGCAATTTTTTGCTAATTCAGGCAAATTTTGCCGACTTAGACTTGTGCCGATGAACTTTCATCAGCAGAGGTGTTTTTGTTTTTTTGTTTTATTTTGAAAATATAAAATTAATTTCTTTACTTTTGTTTTTTTGGCCAACTTCTTTAATTTAATATATGTAATTAAGTAATATCTTAGCCTTTTTGAATTACTTTAATTAGTAATTATATTTTAATCATTATTTCTTTAGTGAATATTTAAATATGTTATTGATTTCACAAATGACTTAATAAATAGTAAGTACTTTAAGTTTAATGGATGTTGAACAAATAAATTATTATTTTCGTTTGGTGTCTTAATTAAATTTCACCAGATTCGTCGATTAATAAAGAGTTGGTGGACCATTTGAACGAATAACTTAGTTAAGGAATCAAAATGCAAGTCGATTATAAGTTTGAGAACCGTTTGAGTAAATAACCATTTATCTTTAACCATACTCAAATTTTAATGGATAGTATCTTCCAACTTTTGGCAAAAGAAAATAAAATAATGGATAGTGTTTATACAAGTATAACTTTTCTTTTCCAACTTACATGACATACTCTTGGGCTCTTACAAGTTTGTAAGTTGGGAAAGTAACGTTTGGGAAGAAAAAGAGTACACAAATTTATCAATTTTGAAATGTTAATAATAACTAGTAACTTATCTGAATGTGTGTGAACAAAATTAAGAATTGAGCTTATAGAACAAGATAAATTGAAAGAAATAGTGTTCATATAAGCGTAAAAATTAGTCCAACAAATGTCACACAGTTTCAAAGGTCATAAATGACTAAAATATATTTTGATTTGTAAAAGGCGGTAGATGTTTAGATATATAAATTGCTTCTTTCATGTCAATTCTTTCGTTGAGATAACAATAACAAAAGACTTGTACAGTTGTACTCCTTCGACAAAATGAAGAATGATATCACTAAACAACATGATGTTGACAAACTTTAGTGTAAATTGTTTGTTGAACATTTAAGATTTGACATTGCAATACTTTGAAGATTCTGAATCAAAATGCAATTTTTGCCAAATTATAAGGGTGTAAAATATAAATTAATAACCTAAGGAGAAGAAAACTCAAACTCAACTTGTTCTCAAAAAGAAAAAACTTATCAATCAACTTGAGGCCCAAACCCAAATGCCCACAACCAAAACGGATCCAAGCTTCACTTCATTCGGGTCCGGACCTTTCCTCAATTGGTTTTCGGTTGAGCTACAATATTATCCTAATGCGTTGACCCACAAATCAATCCGGGTATACTCTTATCGGACCCAACCCATATTCTCTCGCAAGCCACATCGGGTTCAGACTCTCTCTCTCTTCAGGGTCTCTCACAATCGAACCCCAATTTGCCGGAGCACCGATCGGGTTTCCTGAAATTCTTTGAAGAACCAAAGTCTTTACAACAATTACTCTGTAAGACCAATTTCTAACATTTCTGTGAAAATGTTACTTTTTTTGCCCTCTCACTCTGTTAGGTTCAGATTTTAATTGCAATTTCTAATGTTTGTAGGAGTTTCTTTGGTTGATTTTGGTGTTACCCAGATCGCACAATTTGATTCATATGCTTATTCTGTTGCTTAGGAAATTCAAGCTGAAATGTTGAAACTTTATTGAGTGAAATTTGAGATTTTGGTTGTCATTTCTTCGAAATTTGATTTCTCGACGTTGGTTTTTGGGTGCTGATGAATTTCTAGGTGATGAGGTTGTGGTTACCTCGGGATTTTGTATGATATAAAGGAGCAGGATTTGACACTGATTTTATCACTTAAATTGTGATATGGGCCAATTTAACCCAACAAATGACTCAAAATGCTGACTCTTAATGGAATTTATTGTGTTGTCAAACCTCATTAAGTACATATCAGTTATATGTTTACCTTCTATGGCTTCCTATTCAATGGAATATTGTGTCGGAAGATTTTCTTTTGGAATCAATATTCAAGTTGTGAGGTTTCATGGTTTGTTTCACATAATTAGTATCTGTTGTCAGATTTAATGTACTTTTGCTGTTTTATTCACTGGTTTAATGTTGTCTTTTTGGTATAATGTGGGTTGTGTTATAGATATGCTTCCAGGGCTTTTGAAATCTGTGGGGCAAAATTGATTCAATTTTTTGTATTGTGCAATGAAGAAAGAATGCTCGGTTATGTATAAAGATCCCATTAGTGAAATCAGAGTGCACGTACCTCTTTATTATTCTGATCTTCTACCTGATAAATGTCTCCGTCACTTTAAATGCAAAATAATGCAGTGTTTTCTCCCTGTAGTGATTCAGTGCCTATATGCACACAGGTGTCCATGTGTGTGTGTGTGTGTGTGTGTTATAATTGATTTATGGTTCACTGATTTCCAAGGATGTAAGCTTACCAAGGCTTTTGTCCGAGAATACTTTGACTTCTTGTAGAGTTTGTATTCCAAGGGTTTACTTGCACCAAGATTCTATGAGTGTGGTTGTTTTTGTATATATCTCCTGATTCAGTTGAGTTGTAATATCTCTATTAGTATGGGATGTTTATGCATTTATGCAAGTATATGTGCACAAACATTGATATTTTCATTCAATTTTTTATTGTTGTTGTACACCATGGCATAGGACCTTAATAATATGCTATTATTTGTTGAAGTAATGATCTGTGTGCTCAGTGCCATAATGATGTCCCTGTAGTACATTTTTTTGGAGCAATTTAAGTTTTTTGTTTTGATTTTTTGTGTGACTTATAAACATGATTAGTTATTGATATTTGAGGTTCTGCAGATTCATCTTGTAGTTTTATCTGATTTAGTCGTTATATCTTATATGATGTGCAGACTTTGGTTGATTTCATGCCAATGTGATGGAAATACCCATTGAGTCAGCTATCAAGAAACCAAAGAGGTTGACATCTATTGTCTGGAATCATTTTGAAAGGGTTAGAAAGGCTGATATATGTTATGCTGTTTGTGTGCATTGTAACAAGAAGCTCAGTGGATCAAGTAATAGTGGGACCACTCATCTGAGAAACCATTTAATGCGATGTCTAAAACGATCCAACTTTGATGTTTCTCAACTACTTGCAGCAAAGAGAAGGAAAAAAGATAATACTGTTGGCCTTGCCAATATTAATTGTGACGAAGCACAGAGAAAAGATGAATATATGAAGCCAGCACTCATAAAGTTCGATCAGGATCTGAAAAAGGATGATATCGTTACCATTGCAAGTGGTAAGTTTGATAACGACCGTAGTCGTCTTGATCTTGCCCGTATGATTATATTGCATGGTTACCCGTTGACCATGGTTGATCATGTTGGATTCAAAGTTTTTGTTAAGAACCTTCAGCCGTTGTTTGAGGTTGTGCCAAATAATGACGTTGAGCATTTTTGTATGGAAATTTATAGGAAAGAAAAACGTCAAGTGTATCAAGCGATTAATAGTTTGCAGGGAAGAATTAACCTTTCTGTTGAAATGTGGTCTTCTCCAGAAAATGTTGAGTATCTATGTTTGACTGCACATTATATTGACGAGGACTGGAAGCTACAAAAGAAAATTCTGAACTTTGTCACACTTGATCCTACTCATACTGAGGACTCGCTTTCAGAAGTAATTAGCAAATGTCTGATGGACTGGGATATTCACAGTAAGTTGTTTGCCTTCACATTGGATGATTGTTCCACCGATGATGACATTGTTCTGAGAATTAAAGACCGGATCTCCCAAAGTAGGCCTCTCGGGTCATGGTCAGTTATTTGATATCCGCTCTGCTGCACATCTTCTAAATTCAATTGTGCAGGATGTGTTGGAAGCACTGAGAGAGGTGATACAAAAGATTCGAGGAAGTTTCAAACACATAAGAAGTTCACAAGTGGTACAAGGGAAGTTCAACGAAATTGCCCAGCAAGTTGGAATCAATAGTGAGAGAAGATTAATTCTTGATTTCCCAGTTCGGTGGAACTCAACATACATTATGCTTGAAACAGCCTTAGAATACAGGGGTGCATTTTCTCTCCTGCAAGAGCATGACCCTTCCTACACTTCATCTTTAACCGATACAGAATGGGAATGGACGAGTTTTGTTACAGGTTATTTGAAACTTCTTGTTGAAATCACTAATGTCTTTTCAGGCAACAAATCTCCAACTGCAAGTATATATTTTCCTGAGATTTGTCATGTTCACATCCAATTAATTGAATGGTGCAAGAGCCCAGATGACTTTCTTAGTTGTATGGCATTGAAGATGAAAGCCAAGTTTGATAAATATTGGAGCAAGTGCAGTTTGGCTTTGGCAGTTGCTGCAATCTTGGATCCCCGATTCAAAATGAAGTTGGTGGAGTATTACTATTCTCAAATATATGGTAGTACTGCTCTTGATAGGATTAAAGAAGTTTCTGATGGCATCAAGGAGCTTTTTGACGCATATTCAATTTGCTCAACAATGGTTGATCAAGGTTCGGCTTTGCCTGGCAGCAGCTTACCTAGTACCAGCAATGATACTAGGGATCGATTGAAGGGATTTGATAAATTTCTTTATGAGACTTCTCAGAGCCAGAATGTGATATCAGACTTGGACAAATATTTAGAGGAACCAGTCTTTCCTCGTAATTGTGATTTTAACATATTAAATTGGTGGAAGGTCCACACACCAAGGTACCCTATCTTGTCGATGATGGCACGTGATGTTCTGGGAACTCCTATGTCAACTGTGGCACCAGAATCCACATTCAGCATTGGTGCTAGAGTTCTTGATCAATGTCGAAGCTCACTGAATCCTGATATTCGGCAGGCTTTGGTATGCACACAAGATTGGTTGCAGGTGGAATTAAAAGGCATGTGCATTCTACTTGAACTTTACTTTGTCTTTGATATGAGCTGTACTTAGCAGCAATCTAATTGCAAGATTTTCTTCCCTTTTTGTATCAGATGTCAATCCATTCTCAAGCCATTCTGCTGCTAGACCACTACTTATTGAATCAAGTTAATTTCCAAAGGTATGCATGTGCTACGTTTCTTGTGTTTCTCTATAATTATTTGACTAATTATATGTGTCGGATTACCAACTTTGGTGTAATCTTGTCATGGAAGGTTGATGGATCAGATATTGGCCTCTATCCCGGTGGTGCCTAATCGCCGTTGACACGCTCAAAGCTGGTCTGGGCAGTGAACCTAATCTCTTTCTCTATGTCAATACATCACATGAGACCTGTTAATTGCTTATAGTTCTTTGTCAAGCTTAAATGTAAATTTTAGGGCATCAACTAGATTCCCAGATATGTACTTAAATTAGAGGGACCTCTTTTGTCATTGAAAGATGTCTCTTTGATTTGTCAGCATGTGACACTATCTTTGTAAGATGATTCATCAAGTTTTAGATTGAATACAAGCTGAGTTTAAGAATGTGGGCTGCTATCCCATCTCTGGTTTCTTACTAACCACATGCTGTTTGTTCCACTTTTTTGACCGGCATGACGGGATGAATATCAAAAGTTCTTATTGAAAGAACTGGTTTCTGTTGCATGTATAGGTCGATCCACAGTTCTGGTTTTACTTGCTTGCAAGCTTTTGTAAGAATGACACAAAATGCGAAGTGGGTTTAAATGACTAGGGCAGGGCACCACACAGATTATTAGCACAGTTGTTGCCCCAACCCAAAGTGTGTTCAAAGGGATGCAAGCAACAGCAAAGTGTGTTCAAAGGAATGCAAGCAACAGCATTTGATTTCGTTGTCTTAACATTAACTCATATACCACACCATGTACTTTCTCATATATAATAACCCCCAAATCCCCAACTTCTTACATTTTGAGATTTAAAGCGAAGTATTTCACCACAAACTTAAGAGAAAATATCTACGAGAAATCCTCCTGAGGCTGCCCATCAAATTTCTAATCAAATACAATGCTGTGTGCAAATCATATGGAGGTCTCTGATCAAAAGCTCAACCTTCATTCACAGCCACCTCAGACGCACAGCCTCTCCAAGCACACGCTGTTATCTGAGAGAGAGGACACTTACTGGTAAGCTTTTCTCCTTCCATTGGGACAACCCTGAATTAGGTTTGTATACCAAGCTTAAATTGTAGCATTGTTTTATAAAAAATAATAAATAAATTGCTAAAAGTCACTTTTGGTCCTTGTAGTTTGACACTTCAAGCACTTTTGACCCCGTAGTTTCAATTCCGTCAATTTGACCCCTAATTTGTATTTGTAGCAATTCAAGGACAAGTTAGTATTCCTTCAATTTCTTTTGACAGTACAAGGGGCAATTTCGTCAACCCAAAATCTTTGAGCATAAAAGCTCGTCTGAAACTCCCATAATTTCATATTAGGGCTTGAAATTGGTCATGATTTAGGGTTCTTCAAAAATTGGGATTTGTAGTTGAATTTCGAGCCCTAATATGAAATGGGGAGAATTTTAGACAAGTTTTTACACTCAAGGGTTTTAGGTTGATGAAATTGCCCATCGCATCGTTAAAGAAATTGACAAGAATACTAACATGTCCTTGAATTGCTACAAAGACGAAACTACAATGACAAAATTGACGGAATTGAAACTACATGGTCAAAAGTGGTTGAAGTGCCAAACTCCAGGAACCAAAAGTGACTTTTGGCCTAAATAAATTGTCTCATTGTAGCAATGGTCCTTAAATTATTCCCTGATTTGCATTTTTGTCATTGAATTTCAAAATAGTTGTTGTGATCCTTAAATTTGGACCCACGTTGCATTATTCATAATTTTTGTTAATAGTGTTAATTTTTTGTCAAATCCGAAGGCAGATTAGGAATTTTACTACCCATCTTAAAATAAATAATTGGGTTTTTAACTGTAGAGGTCTCTAAATTTTACCTCGAGTTGCAATTGGGTCCTTGAATTTTTTTGTTGAGGCAATTAGGTCATTCAACTCTCTAATCCGTTCCAATTGAGTCCTTACGTCAATTTGGCTGCTAATTTGAGGGCTAAAACCGTCCATCTCAATTAAAATATTTCAAATTTTAAAAAATGAAAAAAGTGGAGAAAAAATTTTAATTAAAATTTTAAAATAATATTTACTTAAATAAATAAACTTGAAAATAAAAAATACAAATACAAATACAAATCCCTCTCTCTCAACTCTCCCTCTCTCCCGCAACCCATTCCCCCTTCCTCCTTATCCTATACCCCACCCCAAAAAGGTGCAAAGTGTTCCAATTTTTTATTTCTTTTTCAATTTTTGAATTTGCAGAGAGAGAGAGAGAGAGAGAGAGGATCTGTGAAATGAGGTCGTTGAGATATCTAGATGTTCATTTCAATGAGCTTCATGGGCTGCCATATGCAATTGGGAGACTGACTCTTGAGGTGCTCAACCTGTCCAGCAACTTCAGTGACTGGACAAAGCTTCCTTAATCAAATGGCGACCAAACCAATCTCAGGGAGCTTGATCTAAGCAACAACCATATTCGAGCTCTCACAAGCTTGTGAAGAGTATGGATTTTTCCAGATCATCAACCATGAAGTGCCTGAGGAGTTATGTGATAGAATGATGGCTGCCATGACCCAGTTCTTCAAATTGCCTGCCGAAGAAAGAGCACAATACTTTACCACATATCACTCCAAGCCAATATATCTTTTCAACTACTACCTCAAGCTTGAAGGTGATCAACATCAAAAGGTCACTATGTGGAGTGAAACCTTCTCTCATATCTGGAACCTCTCAATTCTTTGCCTGAAATCCTCCCTAAGAACCTAAAAGGACGCTTTTAGCCCCCCTCATTTTGACTGACAAACTGGTAGAGTTGAACGGTAGGACCCAATTGGAACTATTTGTCAAGTTAATGAATGTAATTGCCTAAAAAAAAAAATTCAGAGACCTAATTGCAACTCGAGGTAAAGTTCAAGGATGTTTATAGTTAAAAATCCTAAATAATTAAATAAAATAAAGAAGAAAAAAAAACATGTGCTGCTCCCTTCACCTCGACCTCCTCCCTGAACATCCCCTCCCCCGACATCCCAATCTCCCATCCCCAACACCCCCCTTCTTCTCTATCTCCTCTATTTTTTCTTCCCATTTTAAAGTTTTTAATATATATTTTTAAATTTTATCATGAGTTAATGTACCCCAATATTTAAGATAAAGGTTTGCAAAATTAACGAAAAGGGCCAATAGCGCAACACAAAACCTGATGTGAAGACCCCAACAACTATTTTGAAATTCAATGAAAAAAATGCAAATCGGAGAATAATTTAAGGACCATTACCACAATTTAACCTAAATTCATTCACAACATTAATCCAACATATTTCCATTTCGGTCGCTTTGGAACTCGTAACGGGCTTATATGCCCTCGCTACTAATTCTGCCAGAATTATTTGGAACCCTTCTGCTGGAAAGTTTGCGTTTCTCCCTAGGGCTGGGGTTAATAGCCAAACCCCATGCGAGCTTGAGGTCTGGTCACTAGCCAGGAGCTCCTTTTAGTTCTGCTGTCGTTCCTGCGAACCTTTGGCCCTTGGGTTGTTAGATACAGCTACAGCTAAGCTTTTGTTAATGGTTGCGGGTGGAATTACAAGGCATGTACGCTAATTTATACCTGAGTTTTTACTTTGTCTTCAAGATCATCTGATTCTGTACTTGGCATAGTGATCTTATTCTTATTGCATTAATTACTATTTTCTTTTTTTCTTGGTATTAATTAAGTGAAGAAAAATACACAAAAGTTTAGGTGTATTCAAAGAGTCATAGATTTTGAAGGATTTCTAGGGTTGCGGATTTGAGGGTGAGAGAGAGGTATAAGTACCAAAGGTCATAACAAGTCCAGCCTTCCCCCAATATTTCATTTGAAAGCTTCGACGATCTATTTTCTCTCTCTCTGTGCAAATAACGAGCATCCCTCCATCTTTCAAGGTACACTCATTTTTTTCTCTCTTAAATCAATTTGTACACTGCTAGTTTTTCTTTCCCATTATTTTCTTGTTCATTGATGATAATCTGGTTGGGTTTTACTTGTTATTAGGGTTTCGGTTAGGGTTAGGGTTTAGGTACGCGCCTTTTCTTGTTTTAGTTTTGGTATTTTCATCTATATAGTAGTTTATAGCATATGTGATTTGTTGTTTCCTTGATTATAGGCTTGGATTGTTTTTTTAGTACACTTATAGTCATCCTAAATTCACATGAAACGCAAAAAAGAAGAAAATAACATTTTATTGGAAAGATAAGGACAGTGTGGTGGCTTAAACAGTGTGTTCAATAAATTATATTGCAGCTTCTGTAAGCTTATCTGATCTAATTTTTTTCAGCCCTATTAGATTGCAGCTTCAGTAAGCTTATGTATGTTTGCATGTTTTGGCCTGTTTTGTTATGCATGGTCCTTTTGCTCTTGCATTATTAATCATTTGGTTTTTTTTTTTCTATGAGAAATATGTTTCATTTGGTCTTTTACTTTCTTGTATTATGAGTTGATTTTATGTATAATATTGTCAGTCAGAGAAGTTGTGTGGTTTTGTATTATATTAGATCAATAAGAAACTAAAAATTAGATATCTAATAATAATTTGCATGGTTTATTATCACAAAAGGTCCCTGAGGTTTACGAAACTATCAGATTGCATCCTTAATGTTTTTTTGTGTCATTGGTGGTCCTCAATGTTAGTATGTGTAATCACAAATGGTCCCCGCCGTTAGGTTCCGTCAAAACTCCGTTAGTTTGCTGACATGGCATATATACATATCATAAAACATCCCTGAGGTTTACACATCTATCACAAATGGTCCCTGCAATTTTTTTTAATTTTTTTCATTTAAAATTCATAAAATTTTGGTTTTCTTTTTTAAATCTTATGAATTTTAAATTATTTTAAAATATACATTTGTATTTTAAATACACATGACACTATATTATTTTAGATGTGGGTTCCACATATATGCCACATCAACAAACTAATAGAGTTTTTAAAAATTAATTTAAAATTCATAAAATTTAAAAATGAAAAAAATCAAGGGTTTAGGGTTTATAAATGGTCCTCAAGGTTAAAATCCTTATATAAATGGTTTTTTCATTTTTAAATTTTATGAATTTTAGATTATTTTTTTAAAAAAACTTCATTAGTTTGTTGGTGTGGCATATATGTGGAGCCCTTATCTTCAAAAATATAGTATCATATGTATTTAAAATACAATATATATTTTTAAATATTATAAAAAACAAAAACAAAATTTTATGAATTTTAAATTAAAAAATTAAAAAAATTTGCAGGGACCATTTGTGATAGATGTGTAAACCTCAGGGATGTTTTGTGATATGTATATATGCCACGTCAGCAAACTAACGGAGTTTTTGACGGAACCTAACGCAGGGACCATTTGTGATTACACATACTAACCTTGAGGACCACCAATGACACAAAAAAACATTAAGGATGCAATCTGATAGTTTCGTAAACCTCAGGGACCTTTTGTGATAATAAACCTAATTTGCATATATAGTTACATTACAAAATGGGAGATGCACGACAATTGCAAGTAAATGGAAAAGGGAAGGCCAAGAATGATTATAACAGTTGTTCAGTGGAAGAGAGCAAGATGTTGTTACAACTCATGGTCGATGCTGTGTCTCGTGGATGGCGTAATCCTAATGGCGTGTTAAACAAGGCAACTGTAGAAGCCAAAATAATTCCTAAGATTAATGAAAAACTTAAGTGTCAAAAAAGTTATTCTCATTACCAAAGTCGGTTGAAATACTTTAAGAAAAAATATCAAAAGTATACCCAACTTGTCCATCATAACTCTGGGTTTAAGTGGGACCCAATCAGAAAGAAATTCACTGGTGATGAAAAACTTTGGGAAGATTACTTTAAGGTGCGCTTCTTAACTCTTCTTTAAATATATTATATTTGGTAATTTTAGTACATATTACTTCCTTTCTTAAACAATTATTATTTTCTTGTTTCTTTTATAGTCCTATCCGAGCCACATAGGCCTTCGCACAGAAACTTGTGAGGACTATGAGGAATTGCAAATTGTATTTGGGAATGAAATTGCTATTGAGAGAAACTCGTTAGAATTGGGTGATGATATTGATGCAAGAATTGATTGGGTGGAAGATAGACATGTTGGAAAAGAGGAGTTTGTTTATGATGATGGTAATAAGGCTTTTTTACCAAATGAAAAGGAACCATCACACCAAGATCCATCACTTGGACAATCTTCATCACCCTTGCAGTTTCATGCCACTAGTCCGAAAGTTCCCTCAGAAAGCATCAACCAGAAGAAACGAACTAGAACTGAGTATGAAGGGAATACTAGCTCATTTGAGACCACCAATCAAGCTGGAATACTGGAAAAACTTTCTCTTAGCATTGATTCAATTGCTACCAACTTTCAGAGAATCTGTAACCTATTGGAGAAAAGGGAGAAAGATAGAGAGAAAAGGAGAAGAGAGAACCAAAGTTGTATCTGGGATGCTATCAAGGAGACCCCTAATTTGGATGAACGTGCTCGTTATAAAGCAGTTGCATTGCTTAATACTAAAACAAGAAGGGATGTATTTTTTAGTATGTCACTTGAAGAGCGCTCAGATTGGATAACCTACCTTTTGAAATGAGTGTTATTTGGGTGATGATACATCAGGCCCTATTGGGTATTTATGTTGTTTATCAAGCATTTTTGTTTTTGTTTAAACTCCTCAACTCATAGTTGTAATTGTTCAGGGACCTTTTTCGTCATTCAAAATTTTCTCTTTCAGTTGCCTACATGTGACACTTTATTTTTAAGAAGAGGTTTCTCAAGTTTTCGGATTGAATGGAAGCTGAATTTAGCAATGTGGGCTGCTGTGCCATCTCATGGTTTTACTAACCACATGCCACGGCGTGAAGATAGAAATTTTTAAAACGAAAGAATTGCTTTCTGTTGCATAAAGGTTTTTTGGACTGAAATTGCTCTGGGGTAAACAAAGGTGTTGTTCTCAAGCGTTTGGTTTTGCTATCCAAACAATCAGACTTGGTTGTCTTAACTGAGAACCTTCAATTGATTGTTTACATTAGGTGAGATAGGTAGTCTAAATTCGTAGACGAATTCTAGTTTTTTTTTTTTTTTTTTTTCTGCGTGGATAAGAAAAACTTACAATAATCAATAGTCATGATAACATAAAATTTCCTTATGGGGGTCAATGTGTAAAAGTTTAAAACAAAAGAAGGATTTTGTGCTAAAATAACCATTTTTCACAACTTCAATTTGTTCCAAAATAGCCATTGTCCTCCATAGTGTCCCCATGGTTCCTTATATGTTGTCCCCATAGCGCCCTTGTAAAGTGGCGGAGTCACGTAGGGACTAGAGGGGTTATAGGCCCCTTCTCAACTCTCTCTCTCTCTCTGTTTGTGTGCAAATAATTATGAATTGAATTGAATATTAAAAGAAGATACAGGGTTTTATATATACTACAATAAGAACTTGATCTATAAAATCTATAATTTAAAAGTTTATTCTTGATTTTTACTTTAAAGGATATTGGTCTAGGGTTTCAAAATGATGCGCAAGATGCTCTTCGAGAACTTACAGTGTTTATACTCTCATTCCCTTCATTTTTATATTTTGCAAGAGGCCCCCTCTAACATCAATTCATGGCTCTGCCACTACCTGTAATGCAAGGATGGCTATTTTAGAACAAAATTCATGAAGAATGGCTATTTTAACTAATTTCTCAACAACAAAAAAATTACAAAAATAGACTCATAAAAATTAAATATTAATATAATACTTCATAATTAATAGAAAAACCCATATTACAAACTACAATTGTTCACGACTAGTTTTGGGTGTGGATGGTGGTGGTTTGGGTGTGTAGAGGTTGGTTAGGAGTTGGGAAGGATATGGTTCTTTATTGGGGGAAATCCAACAAGCATAACTCTAAGGAGGGTGTATTCAATTTAGATTTTAAATAATTTTAAAAGAGTTATAAAGTTGATGGAGTTTAATTGAATTAAATTGAGTTTGACTAAATTCTACAAACTCCACATAGATTTTGACTGAATTCGTGTATAGATTTTAACTGAGTTTGTTAGAGTTTTATTATTGATTTTAATGGAGTTTATAGCACTCAAAAAAGAAAGGGTTTAGGGGTGATGATGGTGGTGGTGATGGCGATGGTGGGTGAGATAATGGTGGTGGATGTGGGGGTGGTAGTGGTGGTGGGAGTGAGGTGGTGGTGGAGGTGGTGGCGTTAGCAGTGGCAGTGGCAGCGGCAGTGGTGATGCTGCTATACTGGTGATGATGGGGCTGATAGTGGGGGTGACAATAGTGGTGGCAATGGGTATAAGGGTGGTGGTGGTGACGGTGGGGGATGGTGGCAATGGCGGTGGTGATGGTGGCGAAGACGATGACTGTGGTGGTGGTGGCAGTGACGACAGTGGTGATAGCCATGATAAGATGGTAGTAGCTTGAGAATAAAAATAATACATCTATCAAAATCTCTAGGGGGAAAGCAAAGATTTGTCACGGCCTAAAATTAGTCTATAATCAAATGAAATACACCACTTTTTATATTTACTTTAAAATCAATGAATTTTTTAATACATCATAACTTTTATGAAGTCTTTTAAAGTCATGATTGAATACATCCAAATTTGAATAGAGTTTAAAAAGTTTGAATTGAATACACCCAAAATTGTATAGACTTCTATAAAATTGTGTTTGAATACACCTGAACTTTTAAACTTCTTTAAAATCTTTTAAAATATAAATTGAATACACCCCCTAATAATTTTGAATGTCATGACCATTTGCAAAACTGAATGTACGAACATTAAGGGGCCGTTCGGTAACGTTTTCAAGGCCCCGTTTTTATTTTCTACCAAAAACGCGTTTGGTATGTCGTTTTCATTTTCACTGGAATTGTTTTCTGAAAATAAATTCAACCTCATGTACAAAAACTGAAAACACCAAATTATTGTTTTCATTTTCTACCTAATGTATTGGTCTGATCGCTTTCTTTTTTCTTTTTTCTTTTTTGGTTGATTTGCTTTTTTGTTTTTTTGTTTTTTTCATTTTTCATTTTGCTACATATATTATTCAATTTCATATTTATTTTTAAAAGATAATATTTTTTTATTAACTAGGTTTTTCTAAAATTAGAATTTTTATTATTATTTTAATTATACATTATTATTCTCAAAGTATACATTTTTCATTGTTTGTAATAATTTTAGCCTTTAAAATATCAGAATTAAAAAATTAAAAAAATTTAGCCTTAATCTACCAACGCATTTTCGAATTAGAATTTCCATGTGGTTGCCACTTGTGATGGGCTCATATTCATTGCTGCTAATTCTGCAACAATAATCTGGAACCCTTCTGTTAGAAAGTTTATGTTTTTGCCTAGGCCTAGAATTCCCTTCTCCACAGAGTATGATACCAGAACGATAGCAAGTTATGCCTTGGCTATGATTGGCGTACCAATGACTATAAGGTTTTGAGAATTGTGAGTAGCGTGTACAGGAAAAGCCCATGTGAGGTTGAGGTTTGGTCATTAGCCAGGGGCTCCTGGAAGAGTCTTAGTCCTGAATCCTGATGTTATTCCTGCGGACTTTAGTACCGTAATTGTTGACCTCAGAGACAGACAAGCTTTTGTTAATGGTGTTCTGCATTGGCTGCAATACTATAAGTACAAGGATAGTTGCATTCTGTGGTTTGATATGGTCAGTGAGTTATTTGGAAAGATAATGCTGCCCGATGCTTTCAGAAAAAAAGTTTGCGTTATGTCAAGATACAGGGAGTCCCTTGCCCTGTTCGAGAAACCTTATGATGTTTCAGAGGGATCATATCGTATTCACATGTGGGTCATGGAATAGTTTGGCGAGGCTGAATCGTGGACTAAATTGCTAAATATATGCCTGGAAGCAACTTCAATCATGCCATTTGGTTTTAGAAAGAGTGGTGAAGTGGTGTTCAGAATGTGTGGTGAAGAGCTGGTATCGGTGAACCCTAAGACCAAACAAGTTAAAAAGTTTGTAACTGATGGATGCAAAGTACCAATTCATGGATTCTTTTGTAGAGAGTCTTGTTTTACTTGACCAACCAAATGCTATTTCTTACTAATAAGAACCAACGACTTCCCTTCACTTCCAGTTTAGTGGAAAACAACATACCTTATACTTGAAACAGCCTCAAAATACAGAGCTGCATTTTCTGCCCTGCAAGAGCATGGCCCTTCCTATACACACCAGCATCAATCGACACAGAATGGGAATGGACGAGTTTTGTTTCGGGTTATTTGAAACTTGTTGTTGAAATCACTGATGTCTTTTCAGGCAACAAATGTCCAATTGCAAGTATATATTTTCCTGAGATTTGTGGTGTTCACATGATGAAAGCTAAGCTTTGCTAATGATCGGAGCCAGTGCAGGGTTGGCATTGGCAGTAGCTGCAATTTTGGATTCCAGATACAAGATCCAGTTGGTGGTGTATTTACTCTTCTGAATTAATGGTAGTAATGCTCTGGATTGGATGAAGGAGGTTGCTAAAGACATCAAGGAGCTTTTTGAGGCATACTCAGTTTGCTCAAGAATCGTTCGTACAAGGTTGAGCTTTGACTGGCTGCAGCTAACTTAGTACCAGCAGTTATACAATGGATAGATTGAAGGCTTTGAGAAAGTTCTCTATGATACTTCTCAGAGCCAAAAGCTGATATCAGACTGGGATTTTTTTTTCCAGAGGAACTAGTCTTCCCTTGTAATTGCAATTTTTTTTAATAGTTCTTCAAGTTTTGTGCGGGTTGGGTCGGTTATGGGCCCAAACCGTACGCCGAATTGGGACATGTCGATAGGCCCAAATGTAAATCGTGCACCTGTTCTTTAGGCCCATTTTCGACTTAGTTCGAAACCCGCATTGGACGGGGTCGGGTTGGGTCGGTTTGGATGTCTGCCGAGACCCAACAAAAACAACAATTGAAAGTTTTTTTTTTAAGTTTCTCAGCCCCATTGTTTTGTTTTAAGTCAGATTTCCAGACCATTTCAAATTCTCCAGTTTCCTGTATATACTATATTTTCAAGTTTCTCCAGCTTTGCATATCTAAAGTTTATCATTCAAATACTAAAAAAATACCTTAAAATAAAACCTAAGAAAATCAACATCCACCACAAGTCCAATTATTACAGGACCATTGCAGATTGTGAGAGTAATCTCAATCCCAATCTGCATATTTGCAAAGTTCAAAAGCAAATCCAAATCAAAACAAATAAATTTTCATTACATATACACATACAATTGAACAATTCCATGAGTTTCAATTCAACTCCTCAAATCAAATTTGCACCTCTGCACATAGAAAAAAAAAAACAGTTAGTAAACATATGAAATGAATTAATAACACAAAAAAACATGAAAACTTGTCAATAGAAAATTAAAAATTTGAAGATCCTAAAATAATGATAGTGCTGATAATGCAAAACCCTGTGACTAAAGCAAGATATGAGACTGGAAAGGCCAAGGCAATGGAAGAATCTGATCATCATAGATTCAGAGTTTTATTGTAAGTATGCATACAATAAAACTGAATAAATCTTCATCAAATAGATAGTTGAACTCAATCAACACTGAAACAGCATTGAAATTGGATATACTTTACAAACAGATTCTGATACAATTACAGAAAAAAAACACAAGCAAAGGCAAGTGAGTCTCATATAAAAAGGCTTAACTTGATTGCTGCAGACCCAAATAAATTTACTAGTCAGCAACTGCAATCAGCAATGTTCCAATCATCTCTTTGCTCTTGAAGAATCAAGAGGTGAGAAGAAGAACAAAAAGATAATTTCAAAAATTCATGTTTTCCATTTCTTTTGTTCTTCAAAATTGACATTGACAAGAAAGATATTGCAGTCAACTGAATCCTAAACTAAACCAAACAGAAAGCACAAGACTTGTTCCTTAATTTCCTACTAATTTCCGAAGAAACTAAAGAGAACCCAGATGAAAGCATTAAAAAAAACTTATTGGGTAAGAAGGAATCAGAACCAAAACTCCAACCCTTCACCACTGTTGGAAGCTTGAGGAGGAATATAATATTTAATGGGGTGTGGCAAAAATAACGGAAAACAGCAATCAATTAAATTATTACGAAATAGCAATCAATTAAATTATTACGAAAATTGAATGATGCAATTCTTTCCAAAAATAAAAAAAATACAGCAAAAATAGCAAATACAACAGCAACAATTCCATACCAGAAAATATGCACAGCCAGCAAGCCAATCTGAAAATAATTTGTCTTCAAATCAATTATGCGCAAAAAAAAAAATTATAACAACACCAGAAATTACCAAAATCGTAGAAATCAATTCTGTGATCCCAAAATCAATTCTGTCCCAAAAGAAAGCCAATCGTTTCCTATGATCCCAAAATCAATTTTGTCCACCAAAAATCACAACAAAGTCAGATCACATAAGCATAATTAACAAAAATTGTAAAATCCCCAAATTTTTTAATTAGGGTTTACTGATATTAATACCTCAAATCAAACCGAGAGAGATCAAGAGAGATTGAGAGAGAGCCGCGAGAGAGAGCAAGAGTGGCTGAGAGAAAGATAGGGTGAAACCGGCTGAGGGAGACTGAGTGAGAGATTGAGTGAAAAAAATCTGGAAAAAAAAAAACTTGAGAGGAACTGAGAGAGGAGAGGCGAGAGAGTCGAGTGATGAGAGAGGCAGAGTGACTGAGTGAGAGTGAGAAAAATCTGGAAAACAAAGAAGAAGGAAGAACTTGAGAGGTTCGTGATGAGATCGTGTGAGAGAGACGGAGGCGAGAGACTGAGAGAGAGGAGGCGAGGCGAGAGAGAAGAGTGACTGAGAGAGGAGGCGAGAGAGGAGGTGCGAGAGAGAGGATGCGGACTGAGAGGAAGACAGAACGAAGAAGAAAGAAAGAGGAGGTGAAATGAATTTTTTTCGAAACCTTAGGGTTTCTTAGTTTCTCTATCGATCAGGTGTAGCAAGGAGTATGGAATGGAGTAGAATCGAACAATAATATGCTGACACGTGTTTTTTTTAAATAAAATATAAATATGCGGTCCGGTTCGGTTTTCTACGGTTTAAATGAAAAAAATCGATCCAACCCGGTTCAATTCTGGTTCGGCCGGTTTTTTTGCTGATTCTTTAATTTTTAAATATTAAAACCGAACCAAACCACCTAAAACGATCCGGTTCGGGCGGTTTTTCGGTAGAAATGCCCACCCCTAAGTTTTTGCTTGAATAGAAGCCGACTTTAACAATGTGGGCTGCCTTCCCTCCCATTTCTAGCGGCATGCTTTTGATTCTAATCCTTTTTAGTGGTTCTTTCTTATGAGTCAATTGCTTTATGTTGCTTGTATGCATTAATCCACAGTGTGGGTAAATAACCACTTAAGCATAATAGTTGCTCGCATAGGCCGCACGTGAGAGTTGTGCCACGGTGCCACCATGACATTATGATTTCATAGTTTGTGTCAAGCTATCCCTATGCAAGAATTCTTAATTAATTTGAGTTCAGTGGGCACTTTGAACACAAATCATAAGTAATAATATGGTACAAATTCCCAGCTCAGTGCCATTGAAAAGTATCTCCAGGAAGAATAAAATTATTCATCCCTGTCCCTTTTGCTCTCCTCCAGCATTGACCACAATTGTTTTTTATTAGTTCCTTGGACGGGTGTTTGAGGAGTGTGCGTACAACCGTCTCTTCTCTTTTTATCTTTTTCTGTTTTTCATTTGCTCACAAGCCATGGAAGAACTTAGGGAGAGGAACTCTCATGTAAAGGGAATAACACTTTTTGCTATCTCTCTAATAACGCAATGACATGCAAAATAACTTTTCCACATGTCAATATGTTATTATGCTATCTCCGTTACATGTAAGTTTTTTTGTAGCGTAAAAGTGTAAACAAGTCAAGTCAAATATTATAGTGCTTAATTGACTTGTTTAAAGTTATCAAGCATTAGTTTCATTTGATTTGTTTTTTTTTTCACATACCGAGCTCAAACAAGCTAAAAAGATATTGAATTCAATCAATACAAACTCAAGTTGAATAAAAAGAGTCCTGTTGACGCCAAAAAGTGGTTCCCTGACTTAGAGGGTCAACTTAGTATTTTGAGTGCCTTCAGTATCCTTGATCCTCGGTAGGGAGCGTAATCTGCAATATGAGCAAACGCTCGGTAAGACCTAAGGCACCGGTGTGGTACCGGCCGAAGGCTCTCCGATGCTTAAGTAAGTTCGGATTTAGAAAGTTCAACTGAGAGATCAATAGGCTTGTATGCCGTACGTTCTGCTTACCTCTCTTTTGGGTAGTTGGCCTTTTTTATAGACCTTGGGAGGCGTGCTATTAGTTGATTATGTCGATGTGGGACTGTGGATGTCGCTGGGGAGCATGCCACGTGTCCTCTGAGAAGGCGTTGCCCTAAGTGGTGCGATCAGGTAGGAAGAGGTGCCGAAGGCACCTCTGACCAGGCTGAATTTGTTCCACGTGTCTTGCTCTTATTGGCTGCTTATTTTGGGTGTAAACAGGAGTCCCCCAAGTTCTTGAGCGAGATTTCTCGGTCGGGGACTTGATTGGTGTCTGGCATCCGCAAGGCTGCCCTACCGTTCGGTAGCTTGCCAAGGAGGTGCGCTGGGGCCTTGTCCCAGTGCCGATCCGGTCAGAAAAAACGTCCCTGGGAACTCAAGGGTCTCCACTTCGAGGGTTACCGTTCGGCAGCTTGTCCAGGAGACGCGCTGGGGCCATGTCCTGGTGCCGATCCGGTCAAAAAGCGTTCCTGGGAACTCAAGGGTCGCCACCTCGAGGGTTACCGTTCGGCAGTGCCCGACGCCTGACGGGGTTCCGAGAATGCTTGCCGGTCGTCAGTTAACTGGACAAGTTCGATTTTTACTCTGGCGATCCATGCTCAGGGCAGTGATGGGACGGAGCGACGCTTCGTCTTCTATACCTAGCGTGCTGTCAGAGAGCCCGCTCCATGCGTGACACGTGGCGCGTCAAGTCATGCGGAGTGGCGCAATTAATGCGTCGTTTGGCTTCTCGAGGCGTACCATTGCAATCTTCGCCCTATATATAGCAGTGATTTCTGAGGCGGAAATCACTTTGTGTTTGTGAGTGAGGCGAGAGCTCTGCCCAGGCGATTTCGGCTAGATCAAACGCAACCAAGGCGATTTCTGGCGAGACCAAACGGCAATCAAGGCGATTTCCGGCTAGTGTATCCTGCAACCAAGGCGATTTTCGGCAATAAGATTCGGAAAGCGAAGCGACGTTCACTCTTGGACTTCAATTCTCACAAGGTACCGTTCGGTAATCTCTATTGCCTTTCCTTTCGTTATGTGTACGTCCTTCCTTGGTTTGAACTAGACTAGAACTTTTAAAAGTGGGGTGTAGTTCGGTAGTCTAGTTGCCATAGGTAGAGACGTAGGCAACGGTAGGATAGTTCTTTGCATGGCCCTTAGTTTCCTTCTGTCGTTTTTGGAGATGTCTGATAGCGAGTCGGGATACGAGAGCGAGCCCAATGCTTTCAGAATGAGTCCCAGGAGAGGGGAAAGGATACCGAGGGTGAGGAGTCGGCCCAGGATGCCGATAGTGGTAGTGATTCTGAAGTTGAAGTGGTTGGCGAGAGGTTTACTCCTGCGCCTACTCACGGGATCGGTAAGGGGCTCATGACTAGTCAGCCCATGCCGTTGGAGGTTGTATATAGAGACGGTCGGCAGGTTGGGTTAGGCATGTATCCCGAGCCTGAGGTGGAGGATGTTAGGATGCCGGAGGCATCTTCCAGTCACATTCCGGAGGCTTCCGCTTCTGGTCGTGGAGAGTCTCCGGAGCCGAGTCCTAGGCCGAAGGTGATGATAGTGAGCAGCGGGAATCCTAGGATACCGAAGGGGTGGCGAGAGAGCAGCTATTCGATGTAGACTACCTGCCGCCCAATAGCTGACTACCGAGAGCTGCAAAAGATCAGGGCGGAATACAAGATTCCCCATTCGGTAGGGATGAGGATCCCAGACCCTACCGAACTCTCTAAGCAGGCGTCAGGCTACCGTTGCCTTCTTCACTGATGTCTTTCAGCAAGGCGCCAGGCTACCGTTGCAGTTCAATCCTGGCTCAAATTGGGTATGCCCCTGGGCAGTTCAATCCGAACTCTGGGCCGTCCTGATGGGGGTCGTGACGGCATTTGGACTTGCCGAAGAGGAAGGGCCTTCCTACGAGCAGTTTTCCCATCTGTACAGCATCACCAAGTCCAAGAGTCCAGATCATGGTGGCTGGGTTCAGGCAAACTGCCTAGAGCTTCGGAAATGGGCCATTTTTTGACTCCTGTGCCGACTTCTCAGAAGTCCTGGAGGAATCGGCGGGTGTTACTCTTCGGTGATTGGGAATCGCCATCGGGAGTTCCCGTTCGCTTCCACATCCCTACTACCTTTCAGATTGCCGGTAGGTTGCTGCCATACCGATCGGTAGGTAATTTTTTTTTTTTTGTGGTGTTTGCACTAATCTGTTGTTATTTTCGCAGGCAAACTGAAACAGCCCACGGCAACTCAGCCAGAGCTTCGCAGATAGACAAAGTGAGGTTGAAGGTTCCTGCCATTGACAGGAATACCCACAGTTCCTCTTCACTAAGAACCTTGTCAAGGCTCGTCTTGCCAGTCCTGCCGAGAGTAAGTTCACTTTGACTTTTTCCTTTGTTTTCGGTGATTTCCTTCGTCTATCTCGTGCCTTGTTTATGTAGTGTCTGAAGCCAGGAAACTGCGAGGTCAAAAAACTATCGGAGAACTCCAAACGGCACCTCCAGGTGGCGTCCAAGGGGAAGAAACAACGGCGGCAGCCAGAAGCTTCTGCGAGAAGGTAGCGGAGGCTGACCTTGACGAGCGGTCGATTGCCGAACGGCAGAGGCAGCTCCATGCCGATCCCTCGCACGGAAGGGTGTCGGTCGGCGAACCAGGACTTAGCCCGGCTCATGGTGCCGATATCACTTCTTCCAAGGCGTCCGGGAAGCGGCCACTGACGGTAGACCCTGGATACCGCCTCTACTCCCAAGAGGGTGCCCCTTGCCGATCCTCCGTGGGCCATTTTTGCGGTCGAGGACGAAGAGGGGCCTACCGAGGTGGTCACGCTTGCGTGCCCTTCGAAGACGGTCCAGTTTGCGAACCACATGATCGTGGGCTCGTAGATGGACCTCTCTAAGAATGACGAGCTGCCGAAGAAGCTTCTTCGGGAAGAGGGCGTGCCTTCCGTCTCCAGGCCACGGTAACCTTCCGTTCCGTTCTCGTTTTGTTGCTGTTACTCTTTGCTCGGTATATTAACATGTGGTTTCCCTTTCCAGTTTGCTAAGCCATCAAGGGCTACCGTTCCTCACAAGAGTTCACCGATCTTTTGGACCAGGAGGTGGCTTCGGAGATGGCGGACCTTATCTACCTTTTCAAGCGGTTCAACCCCGGGCAGAAGCTGAATCTTAACTTTGCTGCCGATCCCCCACCTCTTCCGGAAGGCGTTCCTGAGGAACGATCGAGGAGTACGAGGGAGAGGACGCCCCGGAAGGTGCCGGCGATGCCAATGGCCCCGATGGCGAAGACGGCCCTGCCTGCCCAGAAGATGCTTGAACTTTGTTTGGTTTTTGTATTTTTAATTGTCGTTGGCAATATTTCTTTTAATTGCCGTTGGCAATATTTCCGAACACTTTAATGCCGAGGGCATTTTCTACCGATGTAAGTAATATCTTGTTTCGTTACTTATTATGTTTCACTTTTATCCATGTTTGCTATTGCCGTAGGCTAATAACTATGTAGGACGCTCATTCTCGCTAACATGCAAGTGTCGTAGACATCGGTAGGGACGAGGCCCCCAATAGCCTTATGTCTATAGAGATGCCGTGGGCAAGTCTATGGTCCTGTCGTTGGCTCATACCCAACGCCCGGTAGTGAACACAAAGAGTATAGTTTTGGATTGCCATAGGCAATGTTGTTGTGGCTCACCAATAATGAGCCCTACCGAAACATTTTTGAAAAAAATGATGCCGCAGATATGCGTAGCTGGACAATCTCATTTTATATATAGGTGTCGTAGGCAAAAATACAAATTCCTCTCTGTCGTTGGCTAGGGGGCTTTACTTAAAATAGCTCTTGAGATGATCCACGTTCCATTGATGACCGAGGGTCTTCCCATCTGTGCCTCCCGAGCCTGTAGGTACCGGAACGAAGGATACCGATGACTTCATAGGGCCCTTCCAGGAAGGTCCAGGAGGGTTCCTTCCGTTGGGTCTTTGGTTGCAAGTGAAACCTTGCGCATCACCCAGTCCCCCGAATTCTGAAGGAGCGGGGTTTGACTCTCGAGTCGTAATACCGAGAGACGCGCTGCTTGTATGCTTCGTTCCGAAGGTTAGATGCCGTTCGGCGTTCTTCAATTAGGTCCAGGCTTATCGCAAGCACAGCCTCGTTCGCCTTCGGCTCGAAGTTTTCCGTTCGGTAAGAGGACTCGCCGATCTCCACTGGGACAACGACTTCGAAGCCGAATGCAAGGCTGAACGGAGTCTCCCCTATTGAGGTACGGTAGGAGTTTCTTGATAATTTTGTTCACCGGCCAGGCGCCTTTAGCACTATTGAGCTGCCGTTTCAGGAGTTTCTTGATAATTTTGTTCACGACCTCTCACCTGTCCGTTCGACCTGAGGGTGAGCTGGGAGGCGAAAAATAGGTTGATTTTGAGGTGAGTGCAGAACTTCCTGAAGAGTTCCGAATCAAACTGCCTGCCGTTGTCGGTGATGATTGCGTATGGGATGCCGAACCGGGCAACAGATGTTGGTCCAGAAAAATTCCTCGATCCTTGCCGCAGGTAATGGTGGCCAGGGCTTCAGCTTCTACCCATTTCGTGAAATAATCCACCGCAACGACCGCATACTTAACATGTCCCTTGCCTTGCGGCATGGGCCCGATCAGGTCAAGTCCCCACTGGGCGAACGGCCATGGGCTTACGATCGGTGTGAGTGGTTCGGCAGGCAAGTGTGGAATATTTATTGCCGAAGCGTTGGCATTTGCCGCACCTCTTTACCATCGCTATTGCATCCCGATGCATTGACGGCCAGTAGTATCCCTCCCGGAAGGCTTTGTGGGGCCAAGGATTTGGAAGGGAGTGATCACCGCAGACACCACTGTGAATCTCCCGAAGGACGTACTCGCCCGTTGTTCGGTTCATTTTTACACATGATTTTTCATGTTATTCACCTTTTATTTTGAGTTAGTTCTTGACATTTTATAGCTTTTTACTTCCTTTTTGTGTTTTCTTAGATTTTACCTTGGTTAGAATGAAAATGAGCTAAAAGTGCATTATTGGTTATAAATTCTGTTTTTGTTCATTTTCGTAGGTCAACTTCTTGTCCTGGGATCAACATACTCTGGTGCTCGGATGAGGTCATGATCTTCATAAGACTTGTTCCAATGGATGTTAACTACAACATATCCAATTTGAGCTCCATTGGACAAGTATTGCCTATCCAACCAATCCAGCATGTTACCACAGCTCTAGAAATCCGAATTTGGCCAGCTTTTACCTCCTTTGTGTTATCTTAATTTCTTGTTACCATAAATCTTGGTAACAAGAAATTACCTTAGCTTTGAGATATTTTCTGAAGCAATTGGCATCTTTGTGAGGACAAGGCTTCATCATTTGCAAGGGGACAAGAAGACAATGGGTGAAGACTTTAGCAATACAATAATAAAAGTAAAAGCTGGAAAGGAGGAGAGAGGGAAGCAAAGTCAATTGCAATCTGAAGTGGGAGAGCTATTGAACGTGAAAAATCAATTCATTCTTGCATTCTACAGATTGAGAGCAGATTTTGGAGAGTTTGGAGCTAGGAGAAAGCCAAGGTGCAGCCAAGCAAAGTGGAGAAGAAGACTTCCACCATTGATGACCTTGAAGCTTTCATCATTTTCTCAAAATCTGTAAACTCTTTCTAATTTTATTTTGAGTTTGTATTTGGAATAAGTATGAGCAACTAAACTCCATAGCTAGGGCTTAGGTTGAAGCCCTAAACATGATTACCTTATTGTTTTGATGCTTGAGTGTATGAATTTCTGGATATTGTTGATGAATTCCAATTCACCAAATTAATCTATCCTTGATGTGTGTTTTTCCTTGGTTGGCCATCTTTGAAAGCATGCCTCTTGAGATTGTTGGGATTATGTGTATCTTCATGTTATCCTAAGCAATAAATGGATGAAGTAAGAATCATCCATGTGAATTGGTTTCTTGAATACCTAATGTAAACACCATGCTATTAGGATTCTTGTGATGTTCATATTCTCTTTGAACTTAATGGGTTTTCCTCGTAATTGAATCGAAGTACGAACCATACCTAGGTTCGGTTATGGGGAGAGCACAAGTATTGTAGCACGAACCATGCACTTTACGTATATTAGAGAGAATCAATGCGTCTTGAGCCACGACCTATGGTCTTGATTGCGAACATCTTCATCAACACGTTTAGAGTTCATTACTTGAGTATTCATGAACATAGGTAGAATTGTTTAGGGTGGATTCTGAAACCCTAGTGTTTGTTACATTTTGATTTCACATCTTGATAATTCATCTCTACCATTCTCATTTAAATTCAAAGTCCATTTACATTCATGCAATAGAAATAGGTCACTTGAAACAAATCAAACCCCCCTCTCCCCAAAAAAATGTGTGTGTGAGTTGTGTGTCTTTGTTACTGAATTTTATTTGTGTCCGTAATTGTTTTGGACTTTTGGTCCGCTTTGTGGTCTTGAATTTTCTGTACTAAATCCAACCGTATAAAGAACGTGAATTTTGAACGTACGGTTGGAAAGTTATAGGTCAAAAACTGGACAGAGGTCGAAACTGAAAAACGATTCTGTGCAAAAGCGACCGGTCGCACTGTTTCTAACGACCGGTCGCTCATCACAAATTTCACAATTTTGGATTCTGTGCAAAAACGACCGGTCGTCACTGTCACACGACCGGTCGCACTGTCACTGTTCACGACACTGTGTTCCTGTTTCCAGGTGATAAAATGGTGATAGAAAATGCTGTTTGTGTTTTTGTTTAGTTTTCTTGTGTTGTTTCATTTCTTTTACACTTCTTTACTCATTTTTAGTTTTCATTTTGCATTTGTGCATTTGTGGTGTGTCAATTAAGTGTTCTTTACGTACTCAAATTAGAACTTATAGGAAGCCGACAAGTTCTTCGTGGATTGAACCCGTACTTACATAATCTATACTTCAATAGATTCGTGCACTTGCAGGTATTTTTAATTGGTTGTTTGCACATTAATTTGTGTCCTCTTAGGAATGCAACACCTGTTCTTCGGTAATGCATTTCATGTAGGGGGTCGTGTAGCCGCGCTTGTCCAGAGCATCATTGATGACGATGTACCTTGTCGACCGGTAACGTAGCCTTCTTGCCTGGGCTTTGTCCTCTGGAAGGGTACCGTTCGCCAGGTAGGTGTAGATCGATGACATCCAAGTGTCCTTGTACCGAACGGTACATACGTCAAGAGAGGTGGTGCTTGGCTGGGCTAAGATCTCAACGGGGACCCGTCGGCCAATTTTGTCGTTGATTGCCGAAGCTAGTCGGGCTAATGCATCGGCATGGCTATTTTCTGATTCTGGGAACCTGCCGAATCTCGTAGTCAGGAACTGCCGTAGCAATTGGAGTGCTGCTCGTAGGTAGGCTGTCATAGATGCGTCTTTTGCCGCGAAATCGGGCAGTGACCTGGTTCACGATGAGCTGCGAGTCGCTGTGAATGCTGACCTGCTTAGCCCCCATGCTCTTGGCTAGCCAAAGGCCAGCCCAGAGGGCTTCGATACTCAGCCTCGTTGTTTGACGTTCGGAAGGCGAATCTGATGGCATATTTTATCTTGGTTCCGTCGGGGGCGGTGAGTACCAAGACGGCTCCGCATCCTGCTGATTTGCCGAGCCGTCTACATGCAGGTCCCGGGACGGGAATAGACTGGTCCAAGAGGCTGCCGTTCGGTAAGCCCACCAAGGGGGTTTCCCCAGGTTCTGATGCCTACGAAGGCATCAGTTCAGCAATGAAGTTCGCCACGCTTGTCCCTTCTCGGCAGGCCTTGGTTTGAACTGCACATCGAACTCTCCCAGCTCGATCGCCCACTTGATCAGTCTCCGGAAGTTTCTGGTTTGTGGAAAACCTGCCGAAGGGTTGGTTGGTCAGGACGACGATGGTGTGGGCCTGAAAATAGGGCCTCAACCGGCGGGCAGAAACCACCAAAGCTAAAGCTAGCTGCTCGAGTGGGGGGTACCGAGATTCTACCCCATGTAGGGCCTTACTGACGTAGAAAATTGGTAGCTCTGCCTTCTCGGGATCCGTATGAGTCCTGAACGGCAGGACGAGATACCGATAGATATAAAGACATAATTTCTCCAGGTAGGGGCTTAGATAGTAGTGGCGCCCTGGCCATGTAGTCCTTCAAGTTTTGAAATGCCTTGTCGCATTCGGCAGTCCACTCTATATGGTGTTTTCCCCCTTTCAAGGCTTTGAAGAACGGCGCGCACTTATCCCTGTGGCTTTGGAGATGAAGCGAGTGAGGGCTGCCACTCGTCCTGGTAAGGCTCTGGATGTCCTTCTGTGTCTTCGGCACCTCCATGTTGATTATGGCTTTGATTTTGTCGGGGTTTGCCTCAATACCCCTCTGGCTGATCATAAAATCGAGGAATCTCCCAGAAGACACGCCGAAGGCGCACTTCGTTGGGTTGAGTCTCATTCGGTATTCCTTCAAGATGCCGAACATGAGGGAAAGGTTCGCCGGATGCTATCCTGCCGTTCGGCTCTTTACTAGCATGTCATCCACGTACACCTCCATCGTGCTGCCGATCTGCTCAGCGAAGATTCGGTTGACGAGTCTCTGATAGGTTGTCCCCGCATTCTCAGACCAAACGGCATGACGTTATAGCAGTATAAGCCGTTATCCGTTATGAATGTCGTGTGTTCGCTGTCGGCGGGGTGCATGAAGATCTGGTTATATCCAGAGTATGCATCCATGAAGCTGAGCAACTCGTGTTCGCAGTGGCGTCTACCAGCCTGATCGATGCGTGGCAACGGGAAGCTGTCCTTCGGACAGGCCTTATTGAGGTCGGTATAGTCTTGGCACATTCGCCATCCGCCCTTTGCCTTCGGAACCATGACAGAGTTTTCCAGCTAGTCCGAGTATATCGCATCCGGATGAAGCCTATGGTCATGAGTTTGTCCACTTCGTTCTTCATGGCTTCATACCGTTCGGCATCATAGGATCGGTGCTTTTTCCTGACGGGTTTGAAAGCCGGTGAGATGCTTAGCTTGTGGTTGATGACATCGGGGGATATGCCTGGCATGTCGTTGTAAGACCAGGCAAAGACTTCCGAATTCTGCCGAAGGAACTGGATGAACTCGGCACGGAGGGTGGCGTTAGCATGGTGTCGATCCTTACGCATCGATCCAGTCGACCTTCATCCAGCGCCACGGTCTCGAGGTCCTCGGGCAGGTTGTGCCACCGGGGTGGGCGTTTCCTCCCTAGGTCCACTGGTTTGCTGCCGTTCGGCAAGTCCACGCAGTCAAGGTTTCCTTTTGTTTCTGAGGGCTGCCGATTTCAATGTTGTGGCGTAGCAGTTCGGGCGCTTGATCCGGTCGCCCCCACGTTGCCCCCGTGCCGTAGCAGGTTGGGAACTTCATGAGTAGCATGTGGGGGGACAAGTGGGCCTTGATCACCGTGAGTGCCGTTCGGCCGACTGTAACGTTATACGTTCTGCTTACCTCTATTTTGGGTAGTTGCCCTCTTTTATAGACCTTGGGAGGCGTGCTATTAGTTGATTATGTCGATGTGGGACTGTGGACGTCGCTGGGGAGCATGTCACGTGTCCTATGAGAAGGCGTTGCCCTAAGTGGTGCGATCGGTAGGAAAAGGTGCCGAAGGCACCTCTGACCAGGCTCGATTTGTTCCACGTGTCTTGCTCTTATTGGCTGCTTATTTTGGGTGTAAACAAGTACTACTATTCATTTGGATAAATATGAAAGAGCTAAACCAACTGAGATATACTCTAATGCCACAAATTTTATACTTTATAACCTCTAAGAATAGACAATCCAAATTCGAGCCAAACTCCTATACAAACTCGAGCAGTACAGCCAACGGATTCTAAACTCAGTGGAAAAGGGACTTTGATTTTCATACTAATGGTCTCGGGTTCAAACCTCCTTGCGTTTAGGGTTTAGGGTACAAGTCGTAGCCCACCTGCCTGCGTTTTTCTCTTTATAAAATATGCCCTGTTAACTCCCCGCGCCAACCAACTACCAGACCTCTGTAGCCCGTGAACAGAAAGCACACAATAGGCTTTTTTTTTGGATGAAGTAGGAGGATCAAACCCCAAACCAAACAGACCCATAGGCTATACTTTTTGCCATATATAAAACCCCCCAAATCCCAACTCTTGCATCGCAGGCATAATCGAAAATTGGAAGTTAGAGCAAAACATCAGACAATCAAAGCCATGGCAGACTACTTCCCTGAAGAAGTCATACACGAAATCCTCTTGAGGCTGCCCATCAAATCTCTAATCAAATTCAGAGCAGTGTGCAAATCATGGTGGTCGCTGATCAAAAGCTCTACCTTCATCCACACCCACCTCAGCCGCCGCACAGCCCAATCCAGCACCCAAAACGACGGTCACCTCCTTTTGCTAAACGCTTTACCTGAGAAAGTGGACGCTGCTTGTCAGCTTGGTGAGCTTTTCTCCTTGCACTGGGACAACCCTGAATTTGGTGAGTACACAAAGCTTGTAAATCCTTTCATTTACCATAACACCGCTTATTTTCCCAAAAAGATCACATTTTTACTTGAGAATTTCCATGTGGTTGCCACTTTTAATGGGCTGATATGCCTCGCTGCTGATTTTGCAACAATAATCTGGAACCCTTCTGTTAGAAAATTTATGTTTTTGCCTAGGCCTAGAATTCCTTTTCCCACAGATTACATCAGAAAGTTTATGATAGCAAGTTACGCCTTTGGCTACGATTCGCGTACCGATGACTATAAGGTTTTGAGAATTGTGAGCGACCTTTTAAGCGAAGCCCCATGTGAGGTTGAGGTTTGGTCATTAGCCAGGGGCTCCTGGAAGGCTCTTAGTGCTGCTGTTATTCCTACGGACTTTAACCCTGCAGGTATTACTCTTAGATACAGACAAGTTTTTGTTAATGGTGTTACGCATTGGCAGCAATCCTTAAAGAACGAGGGTAATTGCATTGTGCAGTTTGATTGGATTGGATTAGCACTTGCCTTCACTTTCCGGTTTGATGGAATTCAAAACACCTTACTTTTTAAACAGCCTTAAAATACAAGGGTGCATTTTCTGTCCTGCAAGAGCATGAGCGTTCCTATACTGCAGCTTTAACCGTCAGAGAATGGGAATGTAGGAGTTTTATTACTGGTTATTTGAAACTTCTTGTTGAAATTACTAATGTCTTTTCAGGCAACAAACCAACTGGAAGTATATATTTTCCTGAGATTTGTGATGATCACATCTAAACATTGAATGATGCAAGAGCCCAGACGACTTTCTTAGTTCTATGGCATTAAAAATGAAGCTAAACCCGATAAATGGAGGAGCGAGTGCAGGTTGGCATTAGCAGTAGCAGCAAATTTGGATCCCCGATACAAGATGCGTTGCTGGTGTATTGTGATTCTCAAATTTACTGTAGTACTGCTGTGGATTGGATCAAGGAGGTTTCTGACTGCATCAAGGGTCTTTTTGATGCATATTCAATTTGCTCAACAAGGGTTGATTAAGGTTGAGTGAGCTTTTATTAGTCCTATATCAACTGTTGCTCCAGTATCCACAGTCAGTGTTGGTGGTATTGTGGTAGAGTGCTCGATCAACGTCGAAGCACACGAAATGCTGACACACTACAGGCTCTGATATTCACTCCAAATCAGATCGGTTGCTGATGGATTTAAAAGGCATGTGCATTATACTTGAATCTTACTCTGTCTTCAATATAACATGTACTTTGTAGTGATCTCATTGCAATAATTACTAGTTTCTCTTCTTCTTCTTTTTCTTTTTCTATCAGATGTCATCTTTCTTCTATGTACCTATTTACGTACCTTGGACTCTTGATCAGGAATTGATGTATAATTTCAAAGAAAATATATTTCTTAACCATCTAATGGGTTACTTATTCTTTGCAAGTCTTTGATCTCTTTTGTTTTAACCTCTTAATGGGTTGGCGTTTACAAATACGTTGTAGACTTCTCCATTGATGGGCTAAGGATCAATTACAGGGCCACTTGGACCCACAATTGATTGGTTCGTTAACTTTAAATTTGAGCTTTTAATTTTAGAGCCGAGAAATTAAAGCCAATCATGCTACAAGCCCAACAACTTTTTTTTTTTTTCTTTCTCTTTCCAAAGCTATACCTCAAGTTGGACCAAAAATTTATGGCTCAATTAATTAAGAGTGGTAACACTGCATTCGAGACCATGTGTTCGATTTTTTCGTCTGTACTGCAAATTGCGATGGCCCACTGGTTAGTCATACGTGGCCACTTGATAGTGGTCACATGTAAATTTCATGAGACCACTCATAATATATCATATCAGTGTCCAATCTGTTGTTTTGCAAAAGGCTATGGATATAGGATATATAGGCCCCTACCAACTCCACTCTCCCAGTCCCTGGAAGATGAACAAAAAAGTAGCAAAGAAATAAGTTGATATCTTAAAAGATACCCCATACGTTTAGGAGATTCTGAACCAAAGAATCGGATTCCAAAAGTGCCCCCACTGATTTGTTTCTGCCTTTCATAAAGCCTCTCTCACTCCATTTCTCTCTACCCACCAGACCAGGACCATGTGTTGATTCCCCCTACAGGTTAACCTTAGGCCCCCATGCCTGTCTCCAAATGCCGTGCCACCTCGCTACCCTACCCTACCCTCTTTTAAATTTGTAACCATGATGATGATGGCAAAATCGCCTTTTCAGATTTCATGCACTTTGCTTGGTTTTTTCCTTCTTGGATAAGCAACTATCATGATGTTCATCGTGCTGCATCAGAAGAATCCATATAGAGAAATCAGAAATGTTGTTGCCGATATTTTCCTCTCCATTTTGTCTATTGTGTTTTTTTTTTCGCAGAGCAGGTTATGTATTTTTCTGGCCTGAGTTCTGCGTGAAATTTTGTAAAAAGCTGTTATGGATTTGCCTATTATTGGATATGATACTGATAAATGGCATCCACATGACTCTTATTGTGAAATAGATAGTGACACTACCTCACCTGGCAAACACTAGTTGTAAACTTATACTTCCTAATTTTTTTGGACTTTCGAAAGTTAGTATAGTTAGCTTGTATAAGTATGGCTTAGCCTTGCTTAGCATGCATATATGTTATTTTAAAAATTAAAAAACAATCTTAGGGATGGACATAAAACATCCCAAATTGAAAAAACCAACCGAACTGGCTTTTATATATATATATATATATATATATAAATACAAGTTAAACTACAAGATAAAGAGGGTTTCTCTCACACCCAAACACTATAAATGTGACATGAAGTTTGAACTTGAGACTATTGGTATGTAAATCAAGTTGGTAATAGAACTGGCAGGTTTAATTTAGCTTTTTTCAATTAAATAGTATGTGATCGCAAACCGAATCAAATTGAATTGAATATAACTAATGCATAATTAATAGGGGTTCTTATATCTAGGTCCAAAACGATTAGCAACCATTAGGTTTAGTCTACACGTTTTTGGTTTTAGATGTATATCCTTTGACTTTTATTACTCTTTTTATTGTGTCAATTTTACCCTTTAAGATAAATAAGGAAAACATTAAAAATCTATATTTAATGGATTATTTACTTGTAATTGAATTTCAGAATTTCAGAATTTAAATTTTGAATTCTTTCATTGATAATATTTACCTAATATATGGATAAAATACAAATTAATCAATGAAAGTAAAGACCCACATATTATACAAATCGATTAGACAAGCACTCACATTAAATTATGTACCTAACGTATAGGTAAATAGTGTTCTTATTAGCAATGAAAAAAACTTAGTGATAAATCGTGTTAGCTATAAGTCGTGATTATAAATTAGAATACTACCTATAAGTTAAGAACATATATTAGAAGACTACATATAAGTCAGATATAAAAATAGACAAATAAAATTGTATGTTACCTATTAAAAAAATGTACATAAAATACTATTATTCAATGTCTAAATATGACAAAACACATATATATCTATGCAATAGGCAATTAGCAATAAGACAATATACTACGCCATAGAATAATATATATAAGAGTATATACTATACGTCTACCATGGGGTGAACAATAAAAAAAACAATTACCTACAACTTTTGAAGAAAACGAAAGGGGAAAGGAATCTTGTAACATGGAATGCCATGACCTTGGGTCATATTCAAAATCATCAGCATGAGGAGGCTTTGGAACTATATGTGGCAATGCACAGATTGTCAATTGACCATACAAGATCAACATTCTCTACCATAGGGTATATATAAATGAAGAAAAGAAGAAGATGGAGAACGAAGAAGAAGGAAGAAGAAGATAGAGATGAAGAACAAGAAAGAAAAACGTGTATAAGCTAAATTCGAGGAGAAATTGTATCTCCAAAATAATAAATAATCCTAAAAGTATGTGCAATAATAAAATCCACATTAAATAGGAAGTTGCATAAGTCAAGGGGAAAAAAATCCGACACTTACAAATGTCCTTTAATTGTACATGACCTCATCTTATCCGTTTTAGACAATATGGATATAATAGGAACAAAAAATTTAAATAAGAATTAGTTAAATACAAAAGTTTGAATCAACATGTTAAAAATGGAATGTAATCTATGTGGTAAACTAATCAAAGAACTTGTATCAACAAACAATAATTCACGGATCAGACCCAACTATTGATTTGATTTTTAGACCTGTATCAACTTTTCTATAATTACTACTATATTTATGTACATATTTTTTGGGGGGCTATGGTATAGAAGAATCATTTTATGTATCAGTAGGATAGGACGATAAGATAGCAATTTTCTCTACGGCGGAATGATCGGGTAAATGTCTGCATCAATTGCATGCTTTCCCTGATACGACAAGGGTATCCTGAAAATCCCAAGCCATCGCACCAACTCTGTTTCCCCTTGTTTCCTACTTTCTGAATTATACTAATTACCTAATTACTCTCTCTCTCTCGCACCAACTCTGTTTCCCCTTGTTTCCTACTTTCTGAATTATACTAATTACCTAATTACTCTCTCTCTCTCGCACCAACTCTGTTTCCCCTTGTTTCCTACTTTCTGAATTATACTAATTACCTAATTACTCTCTCTCTCTCTCTCTCTCTCTCTCTCTCTCTCTCTCTCTCATGAAAATTGTAGTCCCAAAAAACCAAAAGGAGTGAGTGTGTTTGCGTGGATTTGCAACACTACACGTCATAAAACTCTTTTTAATGCATGGTTTTGGTGGTCGTATTAGAGTTGACCTCCCATAAAACAAACGGATTAATTTATTATTTTGAAGACCAAAGTTCACAATATTATAACAACACTAAGAATTAATTAAAAGCACACTACCAAAAGCAGATTTATAAATGCTGCTGACATATGTCAAGAAAGAAGAAAGCAACAAATCAAAGTAAATAAATTAAACCAAAAGCATCCTATTATAAAATTAGTTTGGAATCTATTTTTCTGAAAGTTTGTGAAGTGGTGGCAAAAAAGCTCATCAAAGTGTAGTTGCCAGACGCTTTTTAAGCCATTGATTTTGCTTAATTAGGTTAATTATGTAGCAGCCACGAAAAAGAAAACAGAAAGTGAATGTGTCCAATGAGAAATGTGTAACCTCACGTGAAAGCCAAGTTACCGAAGGTTGAGATATAAAGGCATAAAGCCAAAGATTATACATATACATTGGTGCAGAATCAAAATAGATCCCCGCAGCAGACAATATATTCGACAGAATAAATCTACTTTTTGGTGTTGTTCATGACACCAAAATCTATTTAGATGTGAAAACTATTTATTTTACCCATCAATATTTTTTTATGTGTGTTTATCCCATAATAGTTGCAAACTCTTTCTACCAGCAAGCAAAGTATAACTCACAATATTTTGGTACATAAGGGGACGCGCGGGGAAGGTGAGGCCGGGGTACTTTATCAGGGAATTGAGGTTCTCTTTAATTTTCTTTGGCCAGCACCGGTAGATCATGAATTTTTATTCTTCGGGGCAAAAACTTGTAAATTCTAGCCTAGTAAGCAGAGGCTAATGGACCCTACCAACAATATATAAAGTCTGGCCTAATGCAGCCCAAGTCTCAGCCATTCCTTTGCTCCATTGCCCTGCCTTAGTCTTCTTTGAGGCATTTTATGAAACAACTTGCCCCATTCAACATAAAATATAATGAAAGGAGTAGAACAAGACTGAGTGGGGGTTAGCACCTTCACTGGCTCCTTGCTAGATCGGCCACTGTTTGGCGAGGTGAGGATAGGTTACTAGTAGTCCGACGACTTCTCCTTTATATGTAGAGAACTTCACATAATTAACTCTCTTGGCTCGAATCCTATTTCAATATTAATAAATATCGCTTTTGATCAAAAATAAAAAAGTTCGTCTCCTATCATTCTAATCATGAAAAAAAGAAATCATTTGTAAATACATATATCAAATTCATATCATTGTCAGTAAAGATTCCAATATTTGTCCTCATTGGCATAAAATCGATAAGAACAAAAATTATTTGTATTTCTTAAATTGTTGAAATCTTTACTTCATTTTTGTTCTTCTGCTTTTGCTCATGCGTTGTCAACACCCAATTGAACAAAAGAAAACACAGCATCGCTCTCTTTTTTGGTTCTTTGTTTAACGGAGAAGAAAAAAAAATTCAAAATAAAGAAAAGGGAACAAATTCCCTCCAAATGATTGGTCGCGACGTAAAAACTAAAAAGCCCCCACTCTTACTCTCTCTCCCGCCATAAAAGCTATTCTGACGCTACCACTGTCTCCCAATTACTCTCTCTCCCCAACATATCTCAGTTCGTCTAGCTTTCTCTCTCTTACTCCTCCATAACAGATCTCTCTCTCTCTCTCTCTCTCTCTCTGCAATTGGATGAAGGAGGTTAGTGTTCGTCAAAAGCTCGAGGTGGCTCTTCAAACCAATCGGTTAGCTCTCTCTCTCTCTCTCTCTCTCTCTCTCTCTCTCTCTCTCATTCTCTCTGTATTTGAATGCAAGATTAGGCGCACCTCTGTATATCTGTAAATATATGTTGAATTACTTTGAATCTCTGATTCTTGATCGAAATTTTCGTTTTTTTTCGTTGAATCGTCGTTGTTTTGATTTCTACTTTTAATTTACGTTTCAAGAAATCGTCATTATCATTTTAATTTTTGCACAATAAATCTCTCAGACATCCAGAATAGGCCAACACAGATTCGTGTATATATCTGTGTGTGTGTGTTCGTATATGCTTTTGTGAGGTGACTGTGAAATACAAAGCATTCAGGAAGAATGAAAGAAAGTTTGAGAATTTTCTGATATTTCTCTTTCTTTTTTTTTTTTTTTTTTGTATCTGTTTCTTTTGTTCACACACTGAAGCTTCGAGCTACAATTAGTTAATCAGTTAGATTTCTGTTAGAGAGGGTATTACTATTAGCATATGGCAGTCCTGTCCACATCAGCCATGGGAGTTCTTACTAAACACTCCCTAGATTTTAGCCTTTAGCTTGTTTAGGTAGTAACCTGTTCTCTCTCTGCTACTGTTATAAACAAGAAACCAAAAATTTATTTGTCGAAAAGTACCATTTGATGGACAACCAAATCTAAATGGGATCTTTTTTGTTTTTTGTTTTGTTTTGGTGTAATGCCTTTTAAACTAATTACTGTAGCATTAATCAAATGCTTGGTTAAGTGTTTTCTCATTGGTGTGTTTTTATAGAATGTTCTGCTAGATTCATTCCAATGGCTACAGAACAAGGAAGCTTCAGGTATGCAGCTAGGGGGTAGAGTTCACCATCTGAAGTTTTCTATGTTGCCATAAGAATGCTGCCTTAAAATGTATTTTGAAAGCCAACAGGTCTATTCTAGTGGAAAAAGGACATTGATTTGCAAATTACTAGTCTTAGGTTCGAATTCTCATAGAATTTTGGTTTCTGTAATATCGTTTGTATTAAAAAATATATTTTGAAATGTTTTCCTTGAATTGTAACGAGCCCATGAAGAATTAGGATTTCAAAATTTTGTTGTCCTTGATGAAATTTCACCAGCAATTCACCATGATGTCAGTTTTTTTTACTTGTCCAAAAGAACTTGCCAGATTGGATGGATGGGATGTTGCTCAAAATGGGACCTACACCATGCTGGCTGGGTGGCAATCCTTGCATGTGTGACAAATTTTAAGTTTTGCCGCAAATTCCCTGTCCTTGGTAGAGCCTCTCACGAGCTTCATGTTAGTAAAGACAAAGACAAAACATAGACATCCCTAAATGGCTTGTCTACCACCTTGTTACTTTTCCTTGTTTTCTTCTTCCTTGTTTTAGGGATGGAAACTCTCCATGTTTCCCTCCATGTCTTGTGCATTGTTTGTAACTAATAATCACCTTGTATACTTGTATATCTAACCCTTCACCAAGTAAGTAATTAAATTGGCAGATTTGAATTCTCTGCAAAACCTATATTGTTCTTCTTGTTCTACATTCTCAACTCTCTCAATTACACTATATTTGGCATGGTATCAGAGCAATCGATTTTGGTTGCCTCTGCATAACCTTGTTCTTGCTTAAATCTCTACCTATCCTTGCCCATAATTTGCTGTTATATTATTCCTACCTCATACTTTGCCTTGCCTCAAAATTGGTCTTGATCACAAGTTTTTTTTTGTGTGCTCTTGTTTGCTATTTCTTCCTCTACATCCTTTTATATATTTACCTCATGGGTGACACCAACGACTCCACGGGCGACTCCTCTAAAATCGACTCCACCAAGATCGACTCCACAACACCACCACCACCCCGGTCCTCTCATGACTACTCTCCAATTACTCCTGATAAGTTGGATGGGTCCAACTATCCTGCATGGTCTCGTAGTGTTCGCTTGGCCATCACTGCTCGTCGTATGGCTGGTTTCATTAATGGTAAAAAGATTGCCCCTGCCATTGATGATCCTAGCTATGAAGCTTGGGATGAAGACAACTGTTTGGTGCAGTCATGGCTCCTCAACTCCATGACCAAAAATGTACGTGCCTTATTTGATCACTGCTCAACGGCTTATGCGGTGTGGGACGCAGCTCAGAAGACATATACTGTCACACAGAATAGCTCCAAGTTGTACCAACTCCGTCGTCAGTAGTCAGTCACCACCTCTCAGAGTGGTGAACCTTGAATGTATTCTACGAAAAATTACACATAATATGGCAGGAAATTGACAGCCTCCGTCCTTGCAAACATACCAATCCCGATGATGTGGCTCTTCACCAACAAGAACTTGAGGTGGAACGTGTGTACGATTTTTTGGGAGGACTCGATCCCACCTTTGATTCCGTTCGTAGTCGGATTCTTGCCATGAATCCGCTTCCAGCAGTCATTGAAGCTTATGCACTAGTGGTAGAAGAAGATAATCGCCAATCTTCCATGCTTGGCGGTGGGAGTGCAATGGCGGTCAAGCCATATCGGCCACCACACCGTACGTCCTCCGGACTTCCCCCCGGGGTCCCAAAACTGACGATGCAAAGGGAACTCAGAAGTGCACTCATTGTGGTGGTGATCATCTTGTTGAGAAGTGCTTCAAGCTTCATGGTTATCCTGAGTGGTGGGATGCTTTCAAATCCCGCAACAAAACACCCAAGGCAGCATGTGTTATAACTACCGATGCCTCTCCATCTTCCACCCTACTCTCCGACTCCGAAATCAGGTACACGACCCACTACATGGATAATTGACACAGGTGCCACTGATCATATGACTTTTGACTCTACTATGTTTTCCACAATATCTTCTAAGTCTCGTCATCCTTACATCACTAGTGCCAATGGAGTCCCCTCTAATGTTGCTGGTGAAGGAACTATATCACTTTCCCCTTCCTTATCTTTATCTCATACACTACTTGTTCCCTCCATCAATTGCAATTTGCTGTCTGTTGGAAAATTACTTGACTCACATAACTGTTATGCCACATTCTATCCTTCCCATTGTCTTTTTCAGGACCTCACGACTCACGCGACGATTGGGCATGGTAAACGAAGAGGGGGGTTGTATTCCTTGACGGTTTCTTCACCACCAAGGGCAGCTCATACTCAAGGTTCCAGCTCACAAGCTCGCAATCAACATCAGATTTGGCTTTGGCATCGTCGTCTAGGACATCCATCCTTTGGCTATCTTCAACGTTTGTTTCCGTCTTTGTTTCGTGGCCTAGATCATTCTAGATTTCAGTGTGAAACCTGTGTATTGGCCAAAAGCCATCGAACCGTTTTTCCCTTAAGTGATAATAAAACGGAATTCCCTTTTGATTTGGTTCACTCTGATGTTTGGGGTCCTGCTAAAGTTTCTTCCAATGGCAAAAGATGGTTTATTACATTTATTGATGATTGTACTCGCATGACTTGGGTATATTTACTAGCTCATAAAAGTGACGTTTCCGCTGCAATCCGTGAATTTCATGCTATGATTACCACACAGTTCCAAGCCTCCATCAAAGTATTCCGGTCTGATAATGGTGGGGAATATGTGAACAATGTCTTGGCACATTTCTTTCGAGACCAAGGCATCATTCATCAAACCTCCACATCTTTCACTCCGCAACAAAATGGTGTCGCAGAGCGAAAGAATCGACAATTACTTGAGGTTACTCGTGCTTACATGCTGGATAAATCGGTCCCTCACTATTTATGGGGACATGCCCTTCTTTCTGCAGTATATGTAATTAATCGAGTTCCGAGTAGTGTTTTGAAGTTTGAAACTCCACTGAACACCTTGGCTCGTCATGTCTCTCTTCCTCCAGTCCTCAAGCTGCCTCCTCGCATATTTGGTTGTGTTGTATATGCTCATGTTCCATCTCATCAAAGAAGTAAGCTGGACCCTTGTGCCATTCGATGTGTGTTCGTTGGGTATGGATCAACTCAAAAAGGATACAAGTGTTACCATCCTCCTACTCGTAAGCTCTTTGTCACTATGGATGCCACATTTCATGAAGATTTATCCTACTTTGAAGCTGCTATGCCCCCTTCTCTTCAGGGGGGGAGAGAAGGAATGAAGAGAAGGAAGAAAAAATCCAAGTCTGTGCAAATCCGACCGGTCGCAACCCAGAAGCGACCGGTCGCTTCCTGAAACGACCGGTCGCACTGAACCCAGCGACCGGTCGCCTGCTCCAGCGGTGATGAAAATCGATTCTGTGAAAAAGCGACCGGTCGTAATCCAGAAACGACCGGTCGCACTGACCCCAGCGACCGGTCGCTGCTCCAGCGATGATGAAGATCGACTCTGTGAAAAAACGACCGGTCGTAATGCAGAAGCGACCGGTCGTCCAGACTCCAGGGAGGAAAATCAAATCTGTGACAAAACGACCGGTCGCTCAGAACCCAGCTGACCGGTCGCCAAGCACCAGTGAACTTCAAAATTTGGGCAGCGATGAAGGTATTGGAAAATTGTCGTTCTTATTTGGCGAAGATCCAGGAGGAGACAATTCAAATGGTTGCTGCGATCAACAACAAAATACAACCCCTTCTTCTCAACCATCGGACCAGTCGTCTCGTGATGAGGAAACACTTGAGGTAATTCCCGAAGCACCTAATGCTATACCATATACTCTCCCACCTAGGACCACTAGAGGAAAACCCAAACCTCAATATTGTCCTGACCTTACTGCCAAATCTAAATATCCCATTAATAACCATGTTTCAACTCATAGATTGTCAAAGTCATATGCATCATTTGTCAATCAATTATCTACTGTATGTGTTCCAAATAAGTGGCAGGATGCTATAACAGATTCCAGATGGGCTGAAGCAATGGCAATTGAAATGGAAGCTCTGGAAAAGAATTCTACATGGGAAATGGTCCAGTTGCCACAAGGGAAGAAACCAGTTGGATGTCGGTGGATATACACCATCAAATACAAAGCTGATGGATCCATAGATCGATACAAAGCTCGATTAGTGGCCAAAGGGTATACACAAACGTATGGAATTGACTACCAAGAGACATTTGCACCTGTTGCCAAGATCAATACCGTACGTGTTCTCATGTCATTGGCTGCAAACCTTGATTGGCCATTATTGCAGGTATGATGTAAAGAATGCATTTCTTCACGGGGAATTGCAAGAAGAAGTGTATATGGAACCACCACCAGGGACCTCCATGGCACTTGGTCCCAACACCGTGTGCAAGCTGAGAAAATCATTATATGGGCTAAAGCAGTCACCACGAGCCTGGTTTGGAAAATTCACAGATTCTATGAAGCGCTTTGGGTACACTCAGAGCCACTCGGATCACACTTTATTCTTAAAGCGTCGTGGTGACAAACTTACGGCCCTTATCATCTATGTTGATGATATGGTGGTTACCGGTAATGACAATGAAGAAATGAAGAATCTGCAGAAGCTCCTTGCTAGTAAATTTGAGATGAAGGAATTAGGTGAGTTACAATATTTTCTTGGCATAGAAGTTGCTAGATCAACACATGGCATATTTCTATCCCAACGAAAATATGTGTTAGACTTGTTAAGCAGAAACTGGAATGCTTGATTGTAAGCCAGCTGACACACCTATTGAGCAGAACCACAAGTTAGGGATGTATCCAGACCAAGTACCCACTGACAAAGAAAGGTATCAAAGATTGGTTGGGCGACTGATTTATCTATCACACACACGCCCCGACATAGCTTATGCTGTGAGTATGGTGAGTCAGTTTATGCATCAACCAAGTGAGGCACACATGAATGCAGGTAACTCGGATCATGAGGTACTTGAAGGCTGCCCCTGCCAAGGGGTTGATATTCTCCAAACATACACATATGAACCCAGAAGGATACACAGATGCGGATTGGGCAGGATCCATCACAGATAGACGTTCTACTTCTGGATACTTTACATTTGTGGGGGGCAACTTAGTCACTTGGAGAAGTAAGAAGCAAAAAGTTGTGGCCAGATCAAGTGCTGAAGCAGAATTTAGGGGAATGGCTCAAGGAGTTTGTGAATTGCTCTGGTTACGGAGATTACTTGAAGGATCTGAGAATTAAACCATTGAAAGCTACAAACTTGTCCTGCGACAATAAATCAGCTATCGAGATAGCACATAACCCAGGTACAACACGACCGTACCAAACATGTGGAAGTCGACCGACACTTCATCAAAGAGAAACTAGAAAGGGGTATAATCAAGTTTCCATTTGTAAACTCGGAAAACCAACTTGCTGACATCCTGACGAAGGCCGTATCAAGTAAAGTTTTCCATGACTCACTGGACAAGTTGGGCATGCGTGATATCTTTGCACCAACTTGAGGGGGAGTGTTAGTAAAGACAAAGACAAAACATAGACATCCCTAAATGGCTTGTCTACCACCTTGTTACTTTTCCTTGTTTTCTTCTTCCTTGTTTTAGGGATGGAAACTCTCCATGTTTCCCTCCATGTCTTGTGCATTGTTTGTAACTAATAATCACCTTGTATACTTGTATATCTAACCCTTCACCAAGTAAGTAATTAAATTGGCAGATTTGAATTCTCTGCAAAACCTATATTGTTCTTCTTGTTCTACATTCTCAACTCTCTCAATTACACTATATTTGGCACTTCACACCATAGAAAGAAGAATCCCTTATCTCTGAGTCTGAGTCTGAGTCTGATGCTGAGCACAGCAATAATACCCAACTCCACTTGCCTCTTGCTCTTGCAGAGAAAACAAACACTGCGCTGCATGCGTATCATATGACTTTCTTACATTTCCATTGGCCTATTCGTCCATTTAACTACTCACATGTTTATGGTTCTTTGTCACTCTCTTTTTCTTTTTCTTTTGCTTTTTCATAAAACAAAAAAAAAACAAAAAACAAAAAAAAAGAGAAGCAAAAGAAAAAAAGAGAGAAAAGAAGAAGAAAAAGCATATCTTTATCATTCAAAAGATATTTACAAAGTTCAGTGGCATTGTTCCAAGCCAAAAGATTTCTTTCTCCTTTTTTTAAACAAGTCAATCGATGAAGGTTAGTATTCTTCATTCTCTTGCTTTTATTATTAAGTTCTTGTTTTGCCTAATTGTTAATGTTACTTTGATTGTGTCTCCATCGCTCTCTTTTCCGTTCTTCTCTTACCCCCAACTACCTTTGAAATTGGTCCCTAATTTCATGCTTCATGGGAGCTTTGATTGATAGAGAAATCTGACTTTTTGTTTCATTTTTTTGTTTAGATCATTATTGAAAATGTCCAAGTTCTTTTGATTGTTAAGGTTTTAATGTTCGCTTCCCAACATTAGAGGTCATTAGATTGCAGATTGGTGGTAATCTCTCAGACATTTGGTCCCTACTAGGGGACTCGCTAGAGCTTAGCTAGGTGAAAGAAGAATTGGAGTAATTTGTCATTGTCGGTGCTTAATTATTCACAAATTACATTGTCTGAATATAAGTGATAGTCCACACTACAAGAGGATGAGATTTCTCACATAAACTACCGAGTGTTATAACCTAAGACTACTAGTCTACCAGTTAATGTCATTTTTTAGTGGAATAGATCCGTTGGCAAATTGTCTATAAGTTTAACAAGTGATTAGATGTCAGCGTAAGTGTCAAGGTAGGTAGGTGCTCTCGAGTGCTAAAGCATTGTAGCTCCCTTGTATTTTATATCTTTAGTCAATGTCCAACTTATCCTTAGATGAATTTGATGGCCCTGCCAACAATTTTCACCTAAAGGTGCCCCTAGCTTCTGCACTCTAAACCTAGTCTCTGCCTCAATGATAGTGTCCTCAAACTTTAGGCGCAGCCATGTACTTTTTTACGTTATAAATCCAGAACCAAATGAATGAATTTCATGCTTGCATGTTCTGGCTTTTTTTGGCATACATGTTCTGGCTTTTTGCTTTTGTAATCTCAAGGACTAAAATGTTCCATGCATCTCCCAAACAACTTGATTAGTGATGGACTGGGTCGGTTTTGGGCTAGCAAAATTGAAATTCCATCATTGACCCAATGCAGCATTAGTTGCTCTATCAACACGTTATTTTAAGATATGTTTTTTTTTATAGAAATTTTCTATTTAAATCTCATACTTCTCTTAGTTCACCCCATTTTCTAAGTTAACCCCATCTTTTAATTTAAATTTTCACAATTTCTAAGAAAACCACACTATCTTCCCAAACTACCCTTAAATACACCCCAAATTGAAAAAATAAGAAATAAAAAAGATTTTCTATTTAAACTCCACAATTTTCTTTGTTCCGAGCAAAAAAAACACAAACAAATGGAACCCCAAATCCAAAATTTAATACTTTCTAGAGAAAGAGAACATCTTTACCTCTCTCCAAGAACTATAACTGGAATTCCTACACTTGGGTATTGTTGAATTGACAATCAACAATCATTTCCATCAACTTCCACGCATATTTAAATAGGTAGGCTCGTCAATGTTCTACATCTTTAAAATAGAAGAATAATCTGACAATAGAATGTAGACTAAAACTTAATATGAAGAGTGGTGGGGTGTGTGGGGTGTGTGAAGTGTCTGTATAGATGTACTAGGATTAATTATTGAGTTGGATGACCTTTTTTTTTGTCTTTTTACACAATAATAAAACTTACAGCTTAATGATTGAAATATTGGGGTGAACAAAGAGAAGTGCGGAATTTAAATAGAAAATCTTTTTTTTATAGTAAAGATATGCTTTTTCATTAGGTGACCTGTACTTACTTTTGGTAGGTCCTCTAGCGGGGAGGGATTCAACAATTGAATTATGGGTACAAGGAATAATTTGATTGTAGGATTTTATATCCATATAGGGAGGTGTACTAATTGCACTAAGAACTGTTTCAAAATCGTAGGGGATTTCATAAAATTAAGGGTACAAGGAATAATTTGATTGTAGGATTTTATATCCATATAGGGAGGTATACTAATTGCGCCAAGAACTGTTTCAAAATCATAGGGGATTTCATAAACGGATAGGATCCAGAGAAGATTGATTAATTAGAAAGATTCTATTTTTCCTTTCTTTCTGCTTCACAACAAGAATGCTCAGATAGAATCAAATGGAAAATAATATAGTAGAAGTCATCAAAACTAAGATTTCACAGAGATTAGATGCATGTGGGTTCCACAATGGAATCCATATACTTCGATGAACGAAAGTCGCTCACGTGTTCACATACGATTAAGCTTAGAAAAATCCTTCTACGATTGAATAGATACTTGAAAATGACTTTTTTCGAATGTCGTGAAGATTGTTATACATCAATACTTAATCGTGAGCGCGTAAAGGCTCTTCAACCACTACATGACACTCATTAGTGATTGAAAAGCCTTTACTCGCCGACGTGCCACTAACGGTTGGTAGTATTTCCATGTCATGTATGATGCTAAAATGTACGTCGTCGTCCAGAATTCTAGGACGTGGGTCATGTTGCTGGCAAGAATTAGTGATGTTCCTTGTCAATTGTCACTCCATGTCAACGTCAGTCGGTGTGTGTTATAATAAAGTAGGTTAACAATCAATCTTGGTATATGATCACTTCCTCAGTTCCTTGGGACTCGGACGAGACGAGCTGCACTAATTATTATAATTTGAACAACTGACTTTTTGCATTGCCATGCATGATTGCCGCCCAGCTGTGAATTCCATATTGTGTATTTAAGTACTAACATAAATACACAAACTATTATTTTTCTTAAAACCCATCAATACATTTTATACATGTGCAAGTCTTTTCTTACTTTTATATATGCTGGTCTACTAGAAAATGTCATGTGGCACTACAACTACGCCGAAGGATTAATAGTGACCTTCAAATCCATTTTTTTCTTCATTTTTCGGGGTCCGGTGGCCCCGACCTACATGTAGCTCTATGTACTGTTCTAAGATGTGATCTGCCCCGGTTTGGGTTTGATTTGTTGAACCTGCTTAGATCTTGTGACGAGTTAGAGACGAACACATATGGTTATTATGCTATTGGTTTTAGGGAATAACTAATTAAGAAGGGCATTCATGTAGATAGAATCCAAACGTTTCAAAATTTATTCGGACTATTAATAGGGCAATTAATTTGTTGTATTCTTAAATTCCAGATTGTTTGGGATTGAATTGGGTGGACGTTATTTCTGTAAGTTCATAAGCTTGCTGTGTGTTTTTGTTGACATAATTTGTAATAAAGAAAATAACGAATGGAAAATATCAGTAAGGGCACATCTTCAGTTATGTCGTGTGACCGAAAGTGGGAAATTATGTAACAAAAAGGGAATGCAACAAAGTGATTTCCAGTTGTCTTCGGTTCGTCTTTAGCAAGAATTTTGTTCGTTCATTTACATACCCCCAAAAAAAAAAATTCTCATTTTCCAAAGATCTTTCAAAAGGAAAAGGACAATCGTCACATAAATGTGTTAATTTAAAGTAGAATTACACAAGCGGCAGAAATTATCTTCAAATTTCAGGCCCAAAGAAAAATGGCAAAAAAAAAACTGAGTTTATGTTGATAGAGAACTTACCTATAATGAGAATCTTAATGACCTTGTTCATCCAAGTTTGATCCCCTCCCCGATTATATTAATTTAGAGTAAATTATCGCTTCTATTATAGAAAATTGCAAATATAGCTATTAGATAAGATATAGCCAGTAAAGATACATATTTTGCGTTAAAACAATTGATTCTCTGAGTTAATTTAGTTGCTAATACTCTGTTTGCTTCCTTTTCTGTTCTTTGGGTAAAACCTTTTCTTTTTCCAACATCATTCTATCTCCTGCATGGCTGTAAGAATTTCTGTACCTTGTAACGCTTACAAAAGGATTGTATTGCTTCCTCTTTTTTTCTCACACTACGTTAATTCTCTACCGTTCAGATTTTGGAGATTGCCATCTCTCTCCCTTCCATCTTTCTATATAAACCATTGACTGGGGTTCAGTTGACACAGCCATCTCCAAACACTGACATATTTGACTAAAACTCGAAAGGAGGTGAGGTCCTTGTTTTTTCTAGTATGATTGAAGAAGTAGGCTCTCTATTTGTCTTTGGTTTATGCTGTTTCTGAACTTTCTGAAGATGATTAAGTAGACTAACAGAAATAAGTATATATGGTACTGCTTTCTTAGTTAAGCAAACTAAAAGTTTCTGTACGTTTGTATTTTCCGTATTTGTTGTTTCATCTGAGTGATGCTCAAAATTTTTGGCTGAATGAACCTGCCAGAGTTGGAATGCCGAACTTCCGCTGAGAACTCTGTCACCAGCTGTGCTGTGGATTTCCTTTTCTGTCATTTCCTGTCTGCCTACTTTCATTTTTAGTCTTTTCCCTTTATGCTTTTTAACTTTTTCCATGTTGATTTTAAGAATGTGAGGTTTCAACTTTCTAGTTTGATAGACCAAGAGATAGTGCTAGACCCCATTTTCTTGCTATCCCGTTCTTTGCATCGCTATCACTTGACCTGCTTGTCATTGCTTGTGATGTTTATGCTCTGGATGCTTATCCTTTTAATTTCAGTGACAAGAGTAATATGTACTGCTGTAGAAATGTTATTATCATATTCAGACCCGTGTGTGTTACGATTTTTTGCTCTTAGCACCCAAATGTGAGCTTTTGTTTGGTCAATGATGCTGATTGATGACTTAGTTTGCGTAATCGAAATGTAGGACACAGTTGCTCCAGTACCCTAGTGCTAATATTAGTAGAACCGAAGGTTCCTTACTAGAGAGAGCATATGCCTGGGGACAAGTACAACAGTAATTCATCCCACATCCCAAATCGAGTTGAACGGCTCTTGAGAGAAAGGGAGCTAAGGAAGAATAGCAGGGCCTCCCACTTGAATGAAGCAAATGATAACAATAGGGTGACTCAACCATTTGAGCCTGACTTGCAGTTAAGAGAAGATGAAAACTCAAAAGTTGCCTATGTTGAACAATTCTTGGAAGGGGCTGCAGCTGCGAGGGCGCTTACTGATGGATGTGAAAAGCAAGAAGGGCGGCCTCTCAAACAACGACAACGACTGTTGGTTGTCGCCAACAGGTTACCCGTCTCTGCAGTTAGGAGAGGTGAAGATTCATGGTCTCTGGACGTAAGTGCTGGGGGTCTGGTCAGTGCCCTTTTAGGTATGTGATGTCTAGTCTTCATTAAATATTGTTGTTCAGTTTAAAGTCTTCAACCCTTTATTGAAGTTTATGTATCCATGTTTATCATTTTCTTAAGGGGATAGGATTTCCATTAGTGTTAATATATTTTTTCATTTTAATGTGGTATTTCTTTACCTGCAAAAAGACAAACCTAATTTGTACTGGATGGTTTTGCCAAAGGTGTAAAGGAGTTTGAAGCAAAGTGGATTGGTTGGGCAGGGGTAAATGTGCCAGATGAAATTGGGCAGAAAGCACTTACTAAAGCTCTAGCTGAGAAGGTTCAAATTTCTATATCTGAATTTTTTAAAACTGAAAGATCCAGCTCATTTCACTGATTGCTTATGTATATGGTTTTGTCTCTGAGGTAAATGTGCATGAACTTTGTAACTTCACTGTCCAACTGATGGTTGTTGTGTTCCTTGCAGAGGTGTATCCCTGTTTTTCTTGATGAGGAGATTGTTCATCAATATTACAATGGATATTGCAACAACATTTTGTGGCCCCTTTTCCATTACCTTGGACTTCCACAAGAAGATCGACTTGCCACCACCCGGAGTTTCCAGTCGCAGTTTGCTGCATATAAGAAGGCAAATCAAATGTTTGCTGATGTGGTCAATGAGCACTATTTGGAAGGTGATGTAGTTTGGTGCCATGATTACCATCTTATGTTTCTTCCAAAATGCCTGAAGGATTACAACAGCAAAATGAAAGTTGGTTGGTTTCTCCACACCCCATTTCCTTCTTCTGAAATCCATAGGACACTGCCATCACGATCAGAGCTTCTCCGTTCAGTTCTTGCAGCTGATTTAGTCGGGTAATTATTGGTTACATTCTGCATCAATAACGAACATGTTATACGATTTACTTTGTTGAGGATAGTTGGTAAAATGTTGTCCTGATAAATTATTTAATTCTGCTTACATCATAAAAACCTAATATGCAAACGATTATAAAGTTTTTTTTTTTCCTTTTCAGTTTTCACACTTATGACTATGCACGGCACTTTGTTAGTGCTTGCACTCGCATTCTTGGACTTGAGGGTACACCTGAAGGAGTAGAGGATCAAGGGAGGCTTACTCGAGTGGCTGCGGTCTGTATCTATCTAATTACTACCTGCTCCTTTTTTGGTTTTTGGTATTTTATCCTTTGAGGTTTCGTGTAATTTTATCATTGCACAAAGTTTAGTGTTAAACATTTTATATGACATATATACACTATCTAATTATTAGCTGTACTTACTATGTTTTGTGTGCTTGAAATTTCAGTTTCCTATTGGAATAGATTCAGAGCGCTTCATACGTGCACTGGAGTTTCCTCAGGTCCAAGAACACATTAGGGAATTGAAAGAAAGATTTGCCGGGCGAAAGGTAAATGTTCATTTGTTGTTGCAGTGATCCTAGACACGTACACAAATACACCTGTTATTTCTGTCAATGAAATCTGCCAAAAATATGTGTCACTTTAGAGAACAGTAACATGATCAATCTGAAACATAGAACTTTAATTCTGTTAACATTCTGCATTACAGGTAATGTTAGGTGTCGATCGCCTTGATATGATTAAAGGAATTCCACAAAAGATACTGGCATTTGAAAAGTTTCTTGAGGAAAACCCAAGTTGGCGTGACAAAGTGGTTTTGCTGCAAATTGCGGTGCCAACAAGAACAGATGTTCCAGAGTGTATGCCCCTTCATGTGGTTTCTTGTCCCTTTGTCTTATCTTAAGTATGATGTATAAACCACTTATTTTGCATTTCCACAGATCAAAAACTTACAAGCCAGGTTCATGAAATTGTTGGGCGAATTAATGGCAGATTTGGAACTTTGACTGCTGTCCCAATACATCACCTGGTATGCGCTTGACTTCTTAAGTAACTATTCCATGATGTGATATATTATTCAAAGGTCATATTTGGCGTTCAGTTGAATTTACTATGAAGGATGTTGATGTAATATGTGTGGGAAAATGGCAGAGCAGCAATAGGGTTGCAAGAATGTGGTGGAATGGTAGTTTAGTAGTGCCTGTTCCATAACCATAACAGTATTTTTATCGTTCATCTATATCAAGTTTCAAGACCTATCACATGTAATTTAATGGAATGTTTCCCATAACAATTCTTTTTACGTCTACAGGATCGTTCCCTTGACTTTCATGCTTTATGTGCACTATATGCTGTTACAGGTACTATTATTCTACATACTCTGGATTTCCCTATTTCTTTTGATCCAGAATTTTTCAGGCAAACCAAATTTTCAACATAAGCCATAAGTCTTTACGGCAGAAAATCCTTTTGTGCTCTTCCTGATTTCTGTAGTTTTGTTTTATTCAGAACTTAACATTTTTAGCAGTAAGAAAATATATATGTAACTCTTCAGCTAATAAATTTTTCTTCCCTGCTTTTTTTTTCGCAATTTGCCCAGATGTAGCACTTGTCACATCCCTGAGAGATGGAATGAATCTTGTCAGTTATGAGTTTGTGGCATGCCAAGATGCAAAGAAAGGGGTCCTTATTCTTAGTGAGGTAATAACTAGAAACATGCATGTTTGGTTATGTAATATCTTCGTCTCTTTGTGGAAAATTTGCGTTGGTGTTGAATTATAATTTTCAATGTTGAGAATAGTACATAATGTAAAAAGATAGAGATCATGAATCAAATAAGCTTGAGATGCTGAACCTATGTTTAGTTGGTTCTCGTAAAACCTCTCACTTAATTGTGTTCTGCATTTATTTCGTTAAGGTTGTATCAGATGCAATGCTAGTTGTGCAATTGACATTCAAGGAACAGATAAATCGACTAATTTTTATTACTTGTTTTCTTCTAGCTTTTCACACTTGCAATTCATTTTGCAGTTTGCTGGTGCCGCACAGTCTCTTGGTGCTGGAGCAATTCTAGTGAACCCATGGAACATCACAGAAGTTGCCAATTCAATTGCCCAATCATTAAATATGCCCTCTGAAGAAAGAGAGAAGCGGCATAAGCATAACTTTATACATGTGACAACCCACACTGCCCAGGAATGGGCCGAAACGTTTGTAAGGTATGCATGCTTGAGTTTCAACATGTCATAATTCTTAGAACTTGACATTATTTTTGTGCTGTGTGCTAACAAATTACTTGCTGAGATTTGATATTCGCATTAATATTTTCCAGTGAACTTAACGACACTGTCGTAGAGGCACAAATAAGGACTAGAGAGGTGCCACCAGCACTTCCAAACAAGGAGGCGATTGAAAGATATTCGAAAGCAAGTAATCGATTGATCATACTGGTATGTTATGGGAATGTCCCAGTTAAGAAGTGGTGTTCTTACCTCTAGTAAATTCTTCATTAAATATCATACATATCTGCATGGTTTTCATCTTTGAAGAGATCTGCATGGTATACTTTGTCAAACCTAGGAAGCCTGATGCACATAAGGGGCAGTTGTCATAGAAATGTCTTAACCAAGATCTCACTCCCCAACTGAAAGGTTTTCATATGCCTTTACTTTGCCCAGTATACCAGCTGTACATAAAAGTTGCTTCCATATAATTCAGGTCAATGACTAATACAGGCTGCTGATATGCTTGACATATTTAGTAGCTAATAATACATCAAGTTGGTCTCACTTTGCATTTAGTTGATACCAGTTTCTCGCTGTTATTTTTAAGACTTATAATTGAAGGGTTTTGACCAAAAAAATAATAATTGAAGGTTGGTTTTCATGCTGTTAAGTTGTTTGTCAGCTACTTTCTGGTTGATTCTGTGACTTCCTTTTTGTCGATTCTCCCATAACTATAAAGTGCTGATTTTCTTCCTTAAATAATATGCAACTTCTCCAGCATTTGTAGGCACTCTTACCTTCTGTCAATAATATTTCTTTCGTGGATTCAACCTTGATAGACTTTTTTTTCTTCTTCTTTCTTCTGATCTTTGTGGTCATTCGAACTTAGGGATTCAACGCAACATTAACTGAACCAGTGGACACACCTGAGAGACGAGGTGATCAAATAAAAGAAATGGAACTTAAACTGCACCCAGAGTTGAAAGAACCCTTGTCAGCACTCTGCAATGATCCACAAACAACTGTTGTTGTCCTCAGCGGGAGTGCTACATATGTTTTAGATGAGGTATTTCATCCATCCCCACATCTTAATTTCTTTACCACCTTTACTTTATCCCCTTTTAACTAGAGTGTTTTTGCAGAACTTCGGGGAGCTTGACATGTGGTTGGCAGCTGAAAATGGGATGTTTTTGCGCCTAACAAAGGGAAAATGGATGACAACAATGCCCGAACATTTGAATATGGAATGGGTTGAGAGTGTGAAGGTGATCTTGAGTCTTGAATTAAAGTTATATTCTGTTTGGTTGAATCCTGACTCCCCTAACTTACAATGCTGATGTTATTTTTTCAGCATGTTTTTGAGTATTTCACGGAGAGAACACCCCGGTCACATTTGGATGAACGTGAAACTTCGCTTGTGTGGAATTATAAATATGCAGGTACAAAAAAATTTTGAACCCTCAACCCAAAAAAAGAATGGTTCTGTTTTATCCCGTTTCCATTGTAAGATGGTCTTTTGAACAAGTGCACTTTTGTTTATTATATACTCATTCTGTTTCTTATCATCTTATCACAGATGTTGATTTTGGGAGACTTCAAGCAAGAGATATGCTGCAGCATCTCTGGACTGGTCCAATTTCTAATGCATCTGTTGATGTTGTTCAAGGTAGCCGGTCTGTCGAGGTGCGACCAGTTGGTGTCACAAAGGTGAATCCATGAATGCTCAACAAAAACTATTACATTAATAAAATTTATATTTTTCATACTAGAGTTTTTTGCTTGTTTTCTTTTCTGACAATTTTCTTTATCAACTCAGGGTGCAGCAATTGACCGTATATTGGGAGAGATAGTTCACAGTAAATCTATGACAACACCCATTGATTATGTGCTGTGTGTTGGACATTTTCTTGGAAAGGTAACTTTCCCATCCCACAAGTCATGCCTTCCCTCATCTCTGATCCCCACATATCTGTGTTATAAGTTTCCTTTCTGATCTGAGGAATTATACCATCACATTTTGCTTCAAATAAGGTTCTTCAGAAACTCAGAATCTGCTATTAATCCTTCATTACATGCTATATACTATCATGGTCAAAAAACTCAACTCTCAGCTACTTTAAGTTACTTTCCAGTATTTTCTTGAAGGTTCTTTACAGGCCCATCAAAATGCTCCACTTTTGCATCGTCTGATCCTTAATACCAACCGACAAGCATGGGATTGTAGTTCATTTTATGTGCTTTAACTCCCAATTGTGGAAAATGGAGAACATTTTGATTCAGGTGTTTGTTCATCTTTCATTTCAGGATGAAGATGTTTACACCTTTTTTGAGCCGGATCTTCCGTCTGAGCAGATGGGCCTTCCGAGAAAGATGACTGATGGACAAAAGTTACCTAGTGAGAGAAGATCTTCATTGAAGGTTCCATCAAATAAAAGTGCCTCAAAATCAGCTCAGAGCAAGACACAACGACCTTTACCAAATCCTGAGAAGAAGAATGCCAATCACAGCAATGGGAATGCACGATGGCCGTCTCCTGAGAAGACTTCATGGAATGTACTTGACCTAAAGAGGGAGAACTACTACTCTTGTACCGTCGGGCGGACGCGTTCAAATGCTCGATATCTGCTTCCGTCTTCAGATGATGTTGTCTCATTTCTTAAGGAGTTGGCTGGTACCTCTTCGGCAAGTTCTTAATCTCAAGATTGAGAGATATAATGCTCTCAAGTTTTTGGAAATCTTACCTTGGCTTCACTTAGAGCATCTTCAACCGATATATCAAAATTGCCGAAGCTGATATGGAATAAAATCTAGAGGTTCAGCCGTTACTTTTGACATCGTAAAAGCAAAATATCAAATGAATATTTTATTATTTTTTAAAGACAGGCTGTTATTTTCATTTATTATTATTATTCTTCTTTATCTTGAATGAGTTGGCTATTACAATTTTTATCCTTCTTTCTCTTTCCAATTTATTTCCAATTTAAATCAACACTAAAATGTAATAAAATAATAATTTAATTTGACATATCGGGTGAAGAGTAAAATTATGTAAATGTCATATTGTCACATCAACCATCAAATTTAAATTTGATTATTGGTATTTGACATCTTCCTAAGAACATCTCTAAAGGAGATGTCAAAGCCTATGTGACACTTTTAACGGATAAAAATAACAGTTGAAATTTACTCCAACCGAACTGCTATAATCTATGTGGAATGGCGTATGAAGCCTTTGCTGTCAAAATTGTCGTCAAGTGCTAGAGACGTCTTTTGATTAATTTATTATTTCTTCGCCCATCTAGTTGTGGCTTTATCATTTCATTTAATACTTATCTATTTTATTTTTATCTTCTTGTTATTATTTCATGTATCTGCTATCATTATATGCTTTCATTAGTATTTTGCTTTTTAATTCTTTTCCTTTGTCATCGTCACTTGACACCACTATATTATTGAATATTTTATCGTTGAAAATTTATGTTGATCTTTTTTATGTTATTTTCATCAACCAACGTGGAGATGGATGATTTTTTTTTGTTTAATTATATTTATGTTACATTTTATAATTAATTTATAAGTATTTTAACTCGATTAATGAATTACTCTTAATACTAAAATATAAAAATATATTCATTTAAGAAAGTAATAAATAAATCAACACTAATGTAATAAAATAATATTTTAATTTGAGATGAGGTGTAAAATAATAATAATAAAGTAAAAGATGTCTCAACATGTGGGCTGTCATTTTTGACAGCAACAGTGGAGGACGTCAATCCAACTAGGATTTGGCATCACAGTTGGAAGGCTTAAAATGTCTTTTTTTGGGGTTAAAACTAGCCATGTTGAGATTGACATTTCGGTAGAAGATGCTCTTAGTAGCCGCAAATTCGCTTTTGAATACCATTGCATTGTAGATAATTTTACTGCTTCAATTGAAATATTAGATTTACTCTTAGATTAGGTACTGAAAAGGTATCTAAACCACAGTGACGGTCAAAGATTTAGGAAGAACAAAATGAGAAACGCAGAGCATCCTTCTTGAATATGCAGTAATTATTAATCTAAACCACAGTGATGGTCAAAGTTTTACATAATTTCCACCATCGAAGTAATTATTCATCGAAGTCTCAAGATGAACACTTTTTAAAACTTGAGTATATCTCTCAATCTGGAGATGAAGAGCTTGCTGAAGATGCACCAGCCAACTCCTTCAGAAATGAGACAACATCTGAAGACTGAAGCATATATCGAGCATTTGTACATGTCACAGAACAGTCGAAATTGTTTCCGATCCGACGACATTGCATCTAGTTGAAGGCTTTGCTGAAGCTTTAGGAAGTTTGGCTGCTGCTAGTGTCTGGGATAAATGGCAGGCATTATACTATCTAGCATCTACAAGGTGTATCCACGTTACTATGGTGTTTTCTGAGAGAGGTTTCCTCGACCCTTCTTTGCTTTTTTCATTTGCCCATTTCAAAAAACCTTTCATCTCATCTTCTTGGCAAATTTATTCACACATCCAGCAGGAAGTAGTATTGCTCTGACTGAAAGGCCATAGGCAAACTTTTCCTACCAATAAATTTACTTAGAAATTTTAGTATCATAAAAAGTACATTGATCGGAGCAGTGTTAAGTTGTTAACATAAAAATGGTATACTTACCCCAAAGTTTGAGTATTAAGACGAATTAGTATTTCGATTATAATAAACTCTGAAATTAATCCTATCTATTTCTACCAAATGCTACAAATTAAAGAAGAGAAAAACCAACGAACATTTTCAGCTATTTCAGATCATCTTTGGTTGACAGTGTCAAAAACTCTTCCGAATGCGTTGATTTTGAAATTAAAATCCATGCATGAATAATTACACTACGAAGCTTTAGACGATTTCTCCCTGGGTTTTCTTTTGGCTCTTGAGTTCGAAAGGACAGAATGCAACACCACATGTTCATTGAACTGAATGCAAAATTACAGAATCATCTATAGGGAACCTGTTCAAAGTTTCTTATAAAATGGAACACAAAGGGAACTAAGATACACCCAAGAAAACAGAAAAGAAAGAAGCACACTTAGTAAAATCATACTCAACACCTCTAGCACAGAAGAAATAATGAGACAAGGCTAAGAATGAATAATGAGTGATACTGATTAAACTAAATTGAGGTAATCTATAGCATATCACCTCATGCGGAAGGCAGAGGTTAATCCTGAGGTCTATAACTGACATTTGCTTATTGTGCGGAGTTTGTCTTGTTTGGTTCAAAAACATACTTAATCAGCGACTCCTTGATTGGTAGCAACTCAGGGAACTCTTTCTTCAACTTGGATGCATCCATTTCATTGTTGCTTCGAGCTGCAACAATAACCTTGGCTTGCTCTTCAATTGTGAAATTTGCCCATGTAAACTTTGGGTCAATGTATTGCTTGTACATCTCCAGAATCTCATTATGGCTAACGACCCCAGGGTTTGTAAAGTTCCATATACCTCTCAAGTTCCGCTTCGCCATCTCAATAGAGATGGGTAGTAATTCATCCAAGATGGTCATGCTGTTAGGGATATTAACCACTTTGTTATAACGAGAAATCTTAGTGATGAAGTTACGAGGGTTGTTCAGGTCAGATGAGATGGGCATTCGCACTCTGAGCGTGCAAACATTGTCAAATTCTTTCAACAGCTCCTCAACCTGATTAACAAATAAACAAAAAAAAAATGTAAGACTTGAAACGAAGAAGAATAACAAATCAAACCAGGAAGTCTGAGTGAATTTACCATGGCCTTGGTTTTGGAATAGAACAAACCAAAAAAATTGGGTTTGTCCTCTTCAGTGAACCCAACTCCAGAACCCTCTGGATGTTTAGCATCATACTCAAATATGCAGCCAGTGGCAAAATTCATCATCAAGAGTCCATGCTCTCTGCAAACATCTGCTAGGGTTAAGGTTCCAGCAACATTGGTTCGAATAGTTTCTGCTTTATGAGATTCACACCAATCAACATTAGGTCTACCAGTCACACCAGCAGCATTGAACACATGAGTTGGCCTGACATTCTGAATATCTGCCAAAAGTGATGATCGATCCTGTAGACGCCCTTTGCCATATTCAAAAGGAATCCCTTGTTTTTCACATAGCTTTCCAAGTACACCCCCAATCCAGCCAGTCTTACCATAGATCAAGAACTTATAGGGAGGTTTACGAGGAGAGCTACAGCTTTTGGAAGGTGGAACCAACATTCGGGTATTACTTGGGACAAAAGATTCAGATTTTTCCTCTTCAGACCCTTCCAGATGTCTCTCAATCCCACCAGGCATCATCAGCATTCGTGGATGAGGCAGCAGTGCCCCAGATACATCACCCCACCAATTAGGATTCTTAGTGTACCATTCTATAGTCTTCTTCAACCCCTCTTGCCATATAGTTCGCTCTGACCACCCCAAAATCTTCAGCTTCTGATCATCTAGGAAATACCTCTGATCATTGAAAGGTCTGTTTTCAACAAACTTGATGTTTGTCTCTGGATCCACTGAGAAAAGTCTGCATATATCTTTGGCCACGTCAATAACTCTCCTTTCCTTCTTTGTTCCAATATTGTAAACATGGCCAACTTCCCCCTTGTGAAGAATGAGTTCAAAAGCTTCAGCAACATCCTCACAATATAGATAGCTTCTCACATTAGAGCCATCCCCATGAATTGGAAGAGGCTTCCCTTGCATGGCCAACAGAATGAACTTTGGAATCAATTTTTCAGGAAATTGATTTGGTCCATAAACATTGTTTCCACGGGTCGTTATAACAGGCAATCCATATGATCTGCCATACGCCATAACAAGCATTTCTGCTCCTGCTTTTGTTGCAGAGTACGGATTTGTTGGGAGGAGTTGAGATGCTTCATGGTTTCCTACAACAGCATCTTCATCAGTCTCACCATAGACTTCATCTGTGCTGACATGGATGAACCTCCTGATTTGGCCAGTCACTTTGCATGCTTCTAGCAGAACATGGGTTCCATAGATGTTGTTCTTTGTGAACTCAAAGCTGTTACCAAAGGAATTGTCAACATGGGTCTGGGCTGCAAAATGCATTATGGTGTCAATCGACTCAGTGATGAGGAGATAGTTGACAAGGTCAGCACTGCCAATGTCCCCCTTAACAAACTTGAAATTGGGTGATGATTTAGAGGGCAGGAGGTTTTTCAGATTTGAACAATAGTCAAGCTTGTCAAGCACAACAATGTTGTAGTCAGGGTAACTGCGGATGAGCCGGTTGGCAACATGAGATGCAATGAAGCCAGCAGCCCCAGTTATGAGGATGTTCTTGGGGGTATATGAACCCATGTCAAGGAACCTTCTACAGAAGCAATATAAGAAGACTAAAATGAGAATACGAAGTTACATAAAGATATGCACCAAAACAAAGAAACAGGTGAAAATCAACCAGAGAGTTTGACAAACATGTAAACAACTTTTAAAAAATCCCATAACCCTCCGTAAAAGTGCGATTAAAATAGCACTAGTAGGACATTGTCAACCCATAGGTAACAGATCAGTTCAATGACGGATCCCCTTGGTTTCTCACAAAACAGAGCAAAAGAAAAGTGAAATCACGCATTACATTTATTTTAAGTTGGTCGTAAAAAGCTCAGAAGCATCAAATCAAGCACATCGTGTACAATTTCTTAGAAATGACTCATCAGTATCCTAAGAAGTTAGCAACGTGATATGCTAGCATTAACTTTTCTTTTTATGATTTTTCCTTCACCTACAAGCAAGTAAACAGACCCAAATCGATATCAAACACCAGACAACAAGCAAGACCAAAATTCAGGACAACATTCACAAAATCTAAGAGACCCAATATATCAAATATCAGATCATGCGTATTCAGGCATAAATGACAATACGAAATCACTCAACCCATTTGGATTAAACACATGAAGATCTGATCCCCATTCATGAGAACCTATTTCTTGTTTCACAGATCCCAGATAAAAAATAAGCAATGTCATGATAGTAAATCAAAGCTAATTAGCATACATAACATTGAAATTCCACATATCTATCACAGATCTACCAATTCACAAGTACCAAAATCATAAACACAAAACTAATGCAGAAATCCAATTCTTAGGCTACATAAAATGAAACATGCAATTTGCAGAAAACAGAGTAGTAAGCTGACTTACAGATTTTGGCTTGGATCAGAATCGACCAACTCCCAGACAGAGAAATTTGGATGAAGAAGCCTCAAGAGGCTACCGAAGAAAGAGAGTGAGAGAAATTCAGACAGAGAAATGATAGAGAAAAGAGAGAGCCACGGATTGATTTGTGAAAGACCGGAGGTGCAGAGTTTCTACGTATATATATACGACTCTGTGAATCTCAGAATCAGTTGAGGAGAGCCGTAGAAGAGACTGAATGACCGAAATACCCTTTACCGATTCATCGAATTACAGCGGCACACGTTTTGTGGGCCCGCCTCTTTTGTAGGGAGTAGGTTGGGCGCAAAAAATTGGTTTGCAAGTCTTTACTAAAAAAAAAAAAAAAAAAAAAAAAATAGTTTGCAGGTCAAATTTGTGATCCTATGAGGTCAATATCATTTGAAATTGTGGTCTGCCCAGTGGACTTCTTAACAACACCCAATAAAATCTGGACACGTATGTTGATGGGTTGATCAGCCTAACAACACCCAATAAAATCTTTACATTATGAGCTCTTTTTGTTCTTTTGAGTGACCTTACTTGTTTTCTCATCTTTGCATTTTCCTTTCAATTTGTAGAGAAATGTGTTTGAAACTGTTGAATGTCCTTATGGTTTATTTTTTTCTTTTAAACTACTTTATATTTTTCCAAATTTTAAAACCGTCTAGAATTGTAACTTCCAAAATAAGTAATGCTACCGACAGTTGTTCACGAGTTAAAATCGAAGTTATTTTAAACAGTTTTTCAATTATTAACGTACATGATAGGATATTTATATTTATTCTTTCAACTATATTAATTGATGTTTTCCTTCAAGTACGAGGGAAATGTGTTTGAACTCAGGCCCGTTTGGTTCCTGAAAAAATTTCTTATGTCTTTTTTCAAGGGATGGCTACCATTTCCCATGTTCGGTTATGTTGAGAAAATAACCAGGAAATACCACTTTATTTCATTTCCAATGTTTGGCTTGCGTAGGAATGTAAAATAAAATTTGTTTAATTTTCTAATTATACCCATATTAGAAAAAATAAAATAAAAAAATTTGTAGAAAAAATGCATTTAATGTTACAATGTAATTCTAAATTGTTAATGGGGATAAAATGGTCCTGAAAAATTTGTATTTAATGTTGCGTTAGTTCCATGAGAAGGGAAATGAAACACATAGCCCCCCCCCCCTATTGCCAGCCAGTCAACCATTTCCCAACCAAACATGGGAAATCATTTCATTTCCCGATCCCAAGCCCCATTTTCCATGAACTAGACGCCCAGATTGTTTTCCTTTTATTTTATTTATACCAAAATTGAATAATTGACATGATCATGGCCTTAATGATAATTACCATTGAATTGTTCGATATGATTCTGAAATGAATCGCAAATAAAGTGGAGATTTTATATGGCCCGATTAAGCTGTACACAAAAAGGTTCTATTTGGGGAGCCTCAACATAATAGCTGGTCATATTAAGAGCATATTCTGTAGATCACACGATAGGATAAGTGATGCTTTAGCACTTAGCAGGAATTGGTCATACATACTATTCAAAATTGATAAAGTTGGAAAAGTATTTCGAAAGCCAGCAATGGTTGATCAGAGTCCCAAATGACCCTTTTGGTCTCTCCGGTTACGTGACGATTATCGTTTCACTAAATGAGGTGGGATTCGCGCTTAAAACAACTTCTAATCTTGAGAAAAAAGTATCATTAAACTAAAGATTTGAATTCATAAACGCTTTTAAATTGCTACGTTTTTGTATATAGTAGACCAAATTATCATTTTCTTATTGTTCTATTGAAGTTGATCAGAGCGGTCGCTTTGTGATGACACTTCTCTAGTACAGCAATGAGACATGGTCATGCATAGGTGAAGAAAAAATTATAGTTAAGTAGTCATTGTTCTTTATAAGTTGGCGTGGCATCGAATTTATTTTTAGGAAAAATGCTAGCTTATCACATTTTTCATACCATATTCATATTATCTCTCTAATAGATGTGGGCCCCATTGTATTGGTGGGCTCCACCTCTATTAGAGATGTGGTATGAATGTGATATGAAAATGTGATAAGCCTAGGCATTACCCTTATTTTTATTATAGAGAAAAGTCATTGTTACTAGTCAATTTCCAAGGAGCTCATATCAGTTGCTCCTTTGGCGTGGCATTGAATTTTTTTTTATTATAGAGAAAAGTCATCCCTTTTTTTTTAAGTAAAAATATCAAATTACGTCGATCTCACTGAAATTTCTAAGAAGAAATGACCGCTTACATAAAAACACGCAATTTAGAAACAATGGATATTCATCAAAACACATGCCAATCACAAAATTAGCCTCAGCATAATTGAAGATGAAAGCATGCTGTTGCAGTATGAGCATGGATGGCAGGCAACGTGCTGAAGTGAAAGGCGGAAAGTGATGCAATATTGAAGCGAACTGCAGGTCCACCACGGCATCTTATATTTGATAGATCAGCCGTGAATAGATTATATACTTTGCTTAGCTTACAACGTACCATATAATCATTGACCCAAAACTTAATACGTGTCGATTATCAACCAAAAGAAAATTGCAGAAGCCTGGCATTATTCCTGGTTTCCAGCATAAAATTACGGGCAACAGAAGAGCACATGTTTTTCTTTCTTTTTTGGTTTAAAGTATAAGCTAAATAGCTGCAAGGAAGTTGTGGAGGGGGAGTGGAGGAATTTTATTTATTTATTTATCAAAATCACAAAGAAAATAACAACAGTTTGACCATATTTTTTAAAAATAAAGTACTCTGATGATCTCATCTGTACATATTGCTCGTAAAATATATTTGACCGGTCAATAGGAAAAATATTAATACATATTTCAGAGGCTAATTCCATGAACGTGATCAGAAATCCAAGGAATTCCGAGACAACAAATGGGGTACTATTGATTATGCCAAAACTTTGCAAATGCAACACCGGAGGCTTTTTGTTGTTGTTGGCAATCGGTATCGACCAACCACACAAACTGTGATATCATTTGAAAAGGATGAATAATAATAAGGCAAACAGATCACAACAAGGCACAAGACATGCAGCCGCGGACCCATTATTTTATCCATGTGGGGGCTTAGTTAATGATTTTGGGCTGCATATGCTTGAGTTAAATACAGCACTTTTCATTAGTTGGATCCACCAGTGAAGACATGGGTCATCAATCATTTAGACTTAACGAATTGTTCCTAAGTAAGATTGCTGTCGATGCGGACCTGCAGATCTGGCTGGGTATCATGCAGGTTCACTGATTCCAGGTCCTCCACTGGTTGGGCTTGAGGGGTAACAACCTCATCCCTGGGGTCATCTGGCCGATTAGTGCCCTTTCTGTTTGACGCTTTAGTAGATGGCCGCTTCGTTTTAACCTTAGAGGCAGCTGCATAGCATGTTTGAGCGCTAAGCTGATGACTTGACATATGCCGAACCTGGTGGGGGAACTTCAGTAGGAGCATGTGGTGATAGAAAGGACTTCATTTTGGTCAGTGCGGTTCTGCCGATAATGACGTTATATTCTGTGGGGCAATCCAAAATGAAGAAATTGGTGTAGATGAAGGATTTCCTTGCCCATGGCAAGAGGTGGGGGAATACTGCCAACTAGCTAGACTACATCTCCAGAAAAGCTCAGCAACGGGGTGATGTCCCGCTTGATATGTCAATCCTCAATACCTAATGCCTCAAATGGATCGACAAAGATGACATTGACAAGACTCGATGTATCAATCAACATCCTACCGACGTCAAAGTCGATAATTTCTGCCCTGATGATCATGGGATCTTCATGAGGGAATATGATGCCTTTCTCTTCTTCTTGGGTGAAGGTAATGGGCTCCTAACTAGTCATCTGCATCTTGTAGGTTCGGCCAATTTTGATGCCGAGGACTTGTGGATACTGAAACTTTCTTTTTCAACAGTTATTGTGGAGGTGAGTTGGTACTCTAAATTAGGGTGATTCACCACCCTAGTAGGATAGCTAATAATTAAGGGTGGTGCTGTTGATAATTTGCACATCAATGAGAGACATTTACAGAAGGAAAAATAAGGAAATGGAAGGTGTTCTTGAATTGTTCTTCAAAGGTGATGATAATTTTTCAAATTTATGATTTCCAAGAAGCTTGTTAATTGTTGATTTAATTCAGTTTTAAAGTTTTTTTAGTCATTTGAGAGGTAGGAAGAGGATTAAAGAACCAATTTCGGATGTGGGTGTGTTGAGCAATTTTCAAGCTATGGGTTTCTTCAAATTGGCTTTCAATTTAAGTGTTTAATGAGTTTTGATTGTAGGTATGAAGTTTGGAAGGAGTTTTGAAGCTATAGGAACGATTGGGTGAGTTAGAATGGATGAAATCAACTTAAAACTAAATCTGGAAAATTTGATTTTCTGGAAATTTTCAGTCCATGAGTTTGGCTCTAGTTTTCTCTCAGTAATTCACAGTTTTAGTAATCCGTTTGTTGGGTATAATATTAGAACTGTCAAGCAACAAAACACAATTGATTTTATCAAATGTGGTTAAGATTTGAAAGGTAAAACGCCCGATGCGAAGTTTTAAAAAATAAAAACTATTCAGCAGAAAATCAGCCACGAGCTCAACTTTGGAGCGTGGTTTCTCTTTCAGTATAGCTCTTTTTTTTAAGTGTTGTTTGGTGGGTTAGAAACTATAGATAACGCGCTTTAAAACATCTATAAATTTGTCCAATTCGGATGACGTTTGGACAGTCCAACTGAAGCACAAAAATGGGGAAAAATAAGAAAAATTGTAGAATTTTGGAGAATATGGTACCGACAGAAGACCCCGTGTCCTTGGTGCTTTGCCGAGCTCGGTTAGTTGGCTTAGGGATCATGTGCTCATTCATTAGTACGACTTCATAAGCGGTGTTCCGCAGAGTGAACACTTTGGCTTGGTGCTTGGGCGCGTTCGGCAGTGGTCCTTTGTGGTGGCTTTTATTGTACAGTTGACCCCTTCCCCGTTTGTGGCCTTCTTGCCAAGTCTGGTATGTGTCCTTTTACTTTTCTCCAGGGGAATAAGAGTGAGTTTCAGCAGGAGCTGAATAGCATGAGTAACGGCATGCTTCATGAGCTCATTATAGGTGATCCAAATGCTACTGTGGACTAAGTAATGGAAGTTCGACTCACGAAAACCACTATTGGGCAAGTCCATCAAGTTGTGGCTCTTTTTAATACTCAAGTTAATCCTAAAATAGTATTGGAGCAGGGAAGCCCATTTGCCACTCGGGGCAGGTTACTCTTTTGAAATTAGACTCAAACTCAAATCATTGAAAAGAGAATGTGCCTTCTGGTTTGCTGTATATTCCTTGTTGTTTTGCTCACCAACCCAATTCATCTTCCAAATACAGAAAGAAAAAAGAAAGCATCAATTGCACGTATAATCACAAATCAAAACACATGTATAATCACAAATCACTTTCGTCCGTCCTTTATGGATTGCAATAATTAAACATAATTAAAGAGGCAAAGCATATATACGGTACCACATCCACGTGGTATCTAATTGAAGGCTGAAAGTGATCGTGTGGAAAAGTAGAAGTGCATCTCTCCACGGCATATCGACGTGGACTTACCCAGATAAGTCCTTTTTATATTAATACTTCCCCACTTAACTCGTGCTAATAGTACGTATTAATTAAGTAAACACACTACGAATATGCTTATTAAAATATTAAACAACCAAAATAAAATTGCAGAGAAAACTGGCCATATGATTCATGCCTCTGCCCCTTTCGTTGCTCCTGGCTTTTAGCCTATAATTTTGGAACTTTCTTTTTGTCCAAGCATAAAAAAAAAGTGGCAAATAATTAGATTTTACATAAAGGTCTTGGAATTAAACTAACAATAATGTTATTTGTAACACATTTACGGACTACTTTGTTGACCATCTCTACTAGTAGAGATGGAATCCATCAACGTATGTGAAACCTACTTGTATTAAAGAGGTTATCAGTAAATGCGGTATAAATACAGAGAGAGACTTTCATGCAACGTTTATAACGCTTTTTTACTATCCTCAGCCAATAGGGGAATAACATATGAAATAATTTTTTCACATATTATTATATTATTAATCGGGTATAGTAAAACAGTATTATTTCCGTTATAAGAAAGTTTTTTTTGACAAATAGCAACACCGTTAAACTAATCGCCGATTATGATGTGATGTGAGTCATGCAAACTGTCTTTTCCTTTTAACTTTTATTCGTATTTTTATGAATTTTGCTTGAGGTTGTTCACGTACTACAATTATAAGAGACAAGAGCTTCCGACCAAAAATAAAAAAGATAAGATAATGGCTGATATAAGCAGCCAAATAAAATATAGAATGACACTTAAAAAAAAACAAGAAAACCCTTATCATTCTGTTCTTTTGAATAATTGGGTATTTTACTATTAGAATTTTCGTGCAGTCTATGCGGCTGAGGATGTTTTGGTGGTCACGAAAAGTCATCCCAAAGACCGCAAGACAATACCAATGGTCATGCAATCTAGATATAAAAAATATGGAGATTCACTATTATACCCATATAGGAGTTCAAATTATATAAAAAAAATTCTTATATGAAATGGATTTTAGAAATACACCCAAAGCTCATTCATAACATAACAAAAAGGCTTTTAACTCTTTTAAATGACAAAACTGATATTGATTATTAAAACAAACTTAACCCCAAAACCTCATAAAAAAGCACAAAACACTCAATAGGGTATCAAAGTAATTTAATAATCAAAATTAAATTCAATAAAATCAGCTATCATTTTTTGGGTGTGTTTATATAAATTAAATGGTGTAGAGTTTATTTATAGTTTTAGTGCTAAGAATTTGTATATTACTAAATATCTCTAAAAAATACTGGTTTTGCCCTGAAGTATAAATTTGATCTTAGAACACATTATAAATAGATATTAGAAGTATGTTTCAACAACAAAATAAATAAATAAATAAATTCTAAAAAATGTTTCAGCAAGGATTAAGATTCTAACAAATGTAACATAATAATCTTTTGTGGTAAGAGTAATTCTTCTCATAATATCGTGTATCGAATCAAAACAAAGTAAAACGCAGATCCGACGCATAAAATGAGTCTCATAATCTTTAGTTTATTACTTCACAATCGTGTATCACAATTTTCTTGAAATTTTTATGTTTCTCATGCATCCCATGATCTCATCATTTTGATGTCCTTTTCAGTATGTGCTGGAAAATATATTATTTAATGATTTATCTTTCTGTAAATAATGATCATTCATGTTCGTCCCATTTTTTTTTCCCTTCGATAATCCTAAATTATTCTATTATCTATGTGATTTACAGGATTTGATTTGGCCCACCAACCTAATACTTGTGCTAGCTGGACGTCCATAATTGCTTCTAAATAACTCGCATACGACAAAAAAAAAAGATTTAAAACACGATTCTAATTGTTTTTTTTAACGAAATATAAACTTTGACACTTGGAGGGTATTTTCAGAATTATGAAATTTTGCATTCCTCAGATTTTGATTTTGATTCAATCTCATTCTCATAAAATAAAAATAAAATAAAAATGGCACATGCCCCATCTATCTTCTTGCCAAAGTAACAATTAACAACATCACCTTTGAGTAAAAGAAAATAAAAAACAGCATCACCTCTTAATGATTTAACTCTTTTCAAGACTAAAAAGGTGATTAAAAGCAAGAGGTTTGGATTTGGAGCATTTGCTTGGATTTGAATTCTAATATTCGATGTATTTTGAAAGAGTTTATTATGTTATCACCTCTTTTAATAGAATTTTTTTTTTAAAAAAAAGTGACTAAAAAGATTAAAATAAAAAACCAATGTTTATTATTATTTTTTGGTCAAAGAAACCCGTGTTTATAAAACCCTAAATTATAACGTGGAGATGATTAAAGTTAATTAATGGGGAGTCGGTTTTGTCTTTGGGTGGTACAGACAGGGAGACAAATCTCTGGCGGACCCTAATCTGGCATTTTCTTGTTGGTAAACGACATCACAAACATGATAAACGGGCTAAAATAGTGTCGTCCTACCATGTGATGAGGGGCCCACTTGAAGCTTCGTCCGTATCATGCCAGATCAGCAGCCCTTCTCAAAATAAACACCCTCCATTCAAGTTTTCACGCGTGGGAAATAGAAACTTGAAAATGCCCACAAGCTTCTTTTTAATTTTTTGGAGCACAAACAACTCCTCTCTCTCCGAGCAGGAAAAAAAAAAAAAAACCTCTCTCTCTCTCTCTTCCAAGTTGAAAGTCTTGGCCTAGTACTGTTCTACATCTGTGAATTGTCTAAATATAAATAAATAATGAGAGGCTGATAATAATAAGGACCTGGAGGCTGTAGTGATGCAAAAGCTCTTTTCTACGTTTCTCAGACACTTGCGCTGCCAAGTTTAGACCTTTTTGTTGTTGCTTAACGTGGCACAGAGACAACTTTGAGAGGGAGAGGGGGAGAGAGAGAGAGAGAGAGAGAGGCAGAGGGGTTTAACTATAAGCCTCCTGGGTTTTATTTGAAAGGCGGATTTGGGTTTGTTGTTTGGCTGGTTAGTGTGGGTTTTGTGCAAAGTTGGAATTGAAGGCATTGATGGTTTTTTCTGCTTCACATTCCGTGTTCATTATCTGCAGAGATGCAGCTGGAATCGCAGGTATTATTCTCAAGATCCCTTTTTGAATCATGGGTTTTGTTTGTGAACATTGTCTGGATTGTTCCTGTTTTGGCATTTAAATTCTTAAACAAAGAAAGCCCATGTTATCATCCCATGAGACTATTATGGTTGACTTGAGGAACTTGTTGGTTTTTGTTCTCCATGCTTCAATTCCTCATTGTTCTTGCATTTCTTGCAAAAGCAAAGGAACCCCTCTTCTTTTGGTGTATGATATTCCAGTAGGTCAATTTTGGTGGAAAACTGTTGGCTCTGTTGAATGAGGAGATTGCTGATTTTAGTCAAGTGGACAAAAGTCTTCATATTGGTTCAGCAGCCCACATTGTGATTTTATTTCAGGATTGTTAGGTCAAAGTCGTTATCACTAAGATTTATAGAGAGAACAATCTTTGAAACCAATTGTTTGTGCATGCGTTTTGCCTGACTGGTGTCTGTTTAAAATGTCTTTCTTTTCCCCTATTTAGTAAAGTCCTGACTGGTGCCTGTTTAAAATGTCTTTCTTTCCCCCTATTTAGTAAAGAAATTTCAACCATAGGAATGAGGTATTACAGGAAAGCAAATATTGACGTGGCATTCTACTGTCTTAAAAGGATTTTGGCTTCCAGAAAACAAGATGCACTTTTACTGCTTACTCTAAACTAAGCTGTTGAATTCAGAAATGTGGGATTAGTCCATCTAAGTAGCTACTGGATGCACCTTCTCAGAAGGAAAATTGCTCACTTGTTATAATTTTGAGTTCTTGAATGACGCAAACTGCGCACAATGAGAAATTTAGATGTCACTAATTGGTATCGGAATTCTAAATATCAAATATTAGTGAGAACTCTTTCCCACTATTCGTATTCTGATGAAGTGTTGAATAGTATTGGGATACACACACATACACATACAAACTATATTGTATTATATTACAAGTGTAATGCCTGCCAACACTGTGTGATGCTCCTCTATTACAAGGTTTTTCACCTATGCAATGCCTCTCAATGCTGTTAAACATAATGCGATAAAAAAAAACCTGTGGTGCTCTGTGATGTCTCGCAATTGAAAATTTGCGATTATATATAGTATATATAGATGCACATATAAGGATTCCACACTTACGCTTGTTTTTTTATATTTGTTACAGGGAACATATTTGCTTTTGGGCTGTTTCTTTCACCAATGTAAGTTTCACTGAGTTTGGTAATAATTGAATGTCAGAAAACAGGAAAGTGCAGTAGGATTTGTGTTCATTTACTCACCAGTTTGTGTTTTTAATTAACTTTATTTATTTGTACTTTCAGACACACATATAGAAGAATCATCAGAAACCGTTCAACTGAAGAGTTCTCTGGGCTACCATACATATATGCCCTTTTGAACTGCTTGATCTGTGTATGGTATGGATCGCCTCTTGTATCTTCTGATAATATACCGATCATGACGGTGAATTCAGCTGGTGCAGTGTTTCAATTAGTCTACATAGCCCTCTTCATAATATATGCTGAGAAATCGAAAAAGGTCACACATCCCTTCAAGATCACTCACACTTGTTACTTTGATGAAGTTTCTGAAACCCTTTTTATGTTCTAAACTGTCATGAGTTCCCCCTTAATGTTGCTGCCAGGTGAGGATGCTGGGTTTGCTGTTGGCAGTTTTTGGTCTATTTGCAATCATAGTTTTTGGGAGCTTGCAAATGACTGACCTTGTTATGCGCCGGCTGATTGTTGGACTGCTTAGTTGTGTTTCTCTCATATCAATGTTTGCTTCTCCCTTGTTTATAATTGTAAGTTAATCCAAGGCATTGATGATCTGTGTCGTTAATTTGGTATTAGTGTGTCTTACTCTACTTACTTTGTTATATTTTTGCAGAACTTGGTGATCCGGACGAAGAGTGTTGAATTTATGCCATTTTATCTCTCCCTTTCTACCTTCCTAATGAGCACGTCATTCTTTCTTTATGGAATTTTTAATTACGATCTCTTCATTTATGTAAGATTCCGTGAGCTCATTTTCTCTCTCTCTCTCTCTCTCTCTCTCTCTCTCTTCTTAATTTTTTGCAAAGCTATTGGAGCTGTGAATTCAGAATACGTATTCCTAGTTTCCCTCGTCTAACAGTAACTTTCTTTATGAATTTCAGGTTCCAAATGGCATAGGAACCATTTTGGGGATTGTACAATTAGCTTTGTACTTTTACTATAAGGATTCATCTAAAGAAGACTCCAGAGAACCGTTGATAGTTCCATATCCATAAGTTTTGCCAACAAGAAATGTGCACATGTTTTGTCTTTGAAGTAAGTGTTATCTTCTATCTATTTTATTCTGTGAGGCGATTCTCTATTATTGTTGTGGTTTTATAGCAACGGGAAACCATCATCTTCTCATTTCTTGTGTGTACAATCCTTCTGGGTGTCAAATTTACACAGATAACTGCTATGTTCTACTTCTTGCATGCAAGGAAAGTGGTGGCCTGGCTTTCTCTGCATGGACGTGTAAAACGTAAAGCTAATTTTATACCAATCTAATTCATCCATGGCTGCCTTTTCTCTTTTTTTTTTTTTTCAATAGGTAAGAAAAGATGTTATCTTGACATAACAAGGCAAGAAGGCTGAAGCGAAGAGTGGTGCTGATTACCAACTCGAAAACTAATATCATGTTCTTCGGCCTGTCAAGCTCCTCTGTGCCAGTCATCCCCCTCCCTCTCCCTCTCCCCTCCATCTTCCGTTGTCTACATGTGAAAGTGCATCTGTGTGTATCATGGATATTTAGAAAAGTTTGTTAGTCAATTTTTTCCTCGATTCATCTGTAGCATTCATGAATTGGTATGAGTTCAACAAAGTAATTGTTTAAGATCATCAAATCAACTTCTCGTCTTTTGTAAAGTTGAAACCTCTAAGGCCTTTTTATATGGCTTAGCAACTTCACTATGGGCATCGATCAAGGAATAGAACCAAGTGAGGTCAAGGTCCAGATATGAAATCCACCCTGCGTGATTTGTGCAATCAATAAAGTGCTGTGGTATCGATTTCACTGTCCTTTCTCAGGTTATTTGTTTATGTAAGCTGTGATTGTGCCTACATTATGCAATATAAATCGATTCTTCTTGTGTTTCTATTTCATATTCTTGTAGGGAATGCAAGAAAATTCAATTGTCTTCTGAATTCTAAACTTTCTTGCATGATAGCATAAATGTGTAACGTATTAAATTGGCAAATTAAGTGAGAACAGATTGTCTAGCCTCCTAGGGCACATTGAATATGTTTCTGGCTTTCTTCCCCCGATATTTCCTGTCATTGCATACAAAACCTTCATGATGTACAGCACTGGTGATAGATCGCATGGTTGAATTCAAGTTTCATGTATCGTCTTCATTTTTCCTTTCTCAAAATTTTCGGTTGTCCCACTTACGTGCACCTAAGTAAAAATTTCCATATTAATTGGACAAAATTGCTCATGAAAATTGAAAGAAAAACATGTTCATAAAAAATGCTACAGCTGTGCACATAAAGGGTTGTTATTGCAGAAGATGACTGGCCCATATTACAACTGGAACCCCAACCACTCTCGTTTGCTAAAACTATTTCGAATATTTCTGCAGAGAAAATTACAGCAAGTCCCTCAAAGTTGTTCTTGCAACAGCAGCTGTTTTTGCCTGCACAAAGTATGTTGATTGAAAAACAAGCAACAAATTCTCAACAACAAAAAAAAAGCATACACTTTTGGGTCTGAATTTATAGAGAGAGCATGCACAAGTTGATTGAACGGATGGAATTATAAAATGGTAAAAAATGATCATTCTTTTGCTCCAGCAGCAACCAAGTAAAATTGAAAGAAAAAGTAGTGCATTGGTAAATTGGATTTACCTGGTTTCTGGTTTCTTTGTGGGAGTGACAAACAGGCCGACCTCTTTCATCATAGAGAATAAGGCCACTGAATCTTGGAAGCTCACATTTCTCCCCCATTAGTATAGGCCTTTGCCACACAGGGGAGTCTGAGTTATGGCTTCGCCACCCCACTTCAACTGCAACCCTTTTGTCCAGCAGCGGCCGCGGCGTCTCTCTCCAACTCCCACCCTGCTGTCTCTCCTCCTCCCACTTGCTGGCTCTGCTCCACCGCACCGTGCTCACCAACGCCCCCTTTATTGACCCCCAACCGCAACTTGGCTCAGAGCCAGACCATTTGGGACCTGTTGCTGCGGTCTCTTGTTGACTGCTGCTCATCACAATCTGCTGCTGTTTTCTCTGAGCCTTCTTTAGTAAAACCGTTGTGGCCATGCAAAGACCAATGACAGCAAAGGCAGCAGATACCAATAGGACGAAAGCTTCTTGGGTTGACAGCCTCCACTTGTCTTCTAAATTCCACAAAGCTTCCATGCCTTATTTCCTTATGCATGCAACGAAAAAAGCCAACTCTGGTTGATTTGGAAAGGTAGAATGGAATGATATCTTTTTGGGTAGACATAGAAAGGTGCAAGCAATAACTTTTCTTCAATATTATTTTAAAATTTTGCATTGATGGTGATGTGTTCACGTGAGGTCCACCGCCTAGCTGGGGGCTTGCTTGGTCTCTGCTGCAGGGCTTTGGCTTAGCCTAGCATAGCTTGCTTGCTCAGGGGAGAGGGGGTGCTCGTGCTTGTTTGAGTTTCAATTCAACCAACCGTTGGGAAATAAGAATGGCTCACCGTTATGGCTCTTAAAGGCAGTCACGAGGTCTTCAAGGTTGTTATTAAAACTCTAAATAAAACATGGCCCTTCTTTCTGTTTCTTTTCTCTTGATCAAGAGATTTTATTTTTAATTTTATACGATTGATACTGGAGAAGAGGGACTGGAACACAAGACATCGACTCGGGATTATTAACTCTGTTGTTGTTGTTGGTGCAGAGTTTCAGAAGCTGTTAATTCAGCTGACTGCTTAGACTCTGAAAAAAAGTGTCTGCAAGAAATTAAGAAGTGAATTTAGAGAAGTAATGGGATTGATCCTCATGTGCCTACACTTTTATTTTTGATAGTGTACTTCCATGTGCTTGATCTGGAATTTTCGGTAGTTAGATTTATAACATTGCTGCTTTGCATGTGACAATCAAATCAAGGTTAGCTTATGCTTATAGCTGAGATCAGTCACATACCAAGAAGAATTCTGACTTATGATCTATTTCAATTTGGGAAGATAAATACAATTATAGAAAGCTCCTAATTTTGTTAGGAACCTCTATAGTTCTCATACCCGCACCCCATAATTTGTGGACCGCAATATTAGAGCTACTTTATTCTTAAATTCTCTGAATCTCCGTTCTTAGTAAAAAAATGTCGTTAGATCGAGAATTAGTTGATGTTTTGACAGTGCACCCAAACAATTTTATTAACTTAATGTCCATATTTATTATACAATATCTGTTATTTAACATAAAATATTTAGTATTTCATATCTATCTACGAGCCGGTTAAGCTATAAACTCAAATGAAACATTTGCATTTATGATTTAGATGAGTTCAAATTCAACCCTAAGAATTTGACTGGGTTAGTAACTTTTTAACCAAGGCTCACTAATTTCTCTTCTAATATTGAAACATGAATTAGCCTTTAGGTTTGAATTTCCCATTGATTAGAAAATAAAAAAATAAAAAATTAAAGTCTCGGCTGGGTTGGGTTAAACATTTAGATTTTAAATGATTTTAAAAGAGTTATAAAGTTGATGGAGTTTAATTGAGTTTGACTGAATGCTACAAACTCCACATAGATTTTGACTGAATTGGTGTATAGATTTTAATTCAGTTTGTTAGAATTTTATTATTGATTTTAATGGAGTTTATAGCGATGGCGGTGGTGGTGATGGCAATGGCGTTGGTGGTGATGGCAATGACAGTGGCAATGATGGTTTGTGGGGGAGGTAGTGGTGAAGGAGGTAGGGGTGGTAGTGGTGGTGGCGGCATCAAGTGAGGTGGTGGAGGAGGTGGGGGTGATAGTGATGGTGGAGGTGATGGTGGAGTTGGTGGCGGTGGCGATGGCAATGGCAGTGATGGTGATGAAGCTGGTAGTGGTTGTGGTGGTGGTGACGGTGGGGCTGATAGTGAGGGTGGTGGTGGTGGTGGAGGTAGGGGTAAAGGTGGTGGAGGTGGTGGAGGTTCCGGTGACAGTGATGGTGATGGTGATGGTGCTGGCGGTAGTGATGGTGATGGTGGGGGTGAAGGTGGAGCTGATAGTGGGGGCGACGGTGGGTGGTGGTGGTGGTGCTAGGGGGTGGCAGTGGTTGTGGCGGAGATGACAATGACTGTGGTGGTGGTGATGGTGGCGGGCGCTCCGGTGATAGTCATGATAAAATGGTGGTAATAGAAGTGGTAAAATCATATCTTGAACATAAAAATAATATATCTATCAAAATATCTAGGGGAAGCAAAGATTTGTCGTGGCCTAAAAATTAGTCTATTATTAAACGAAATCCACCACCTTTTATATTTCCTTTAAAATCAATGAGTTTTTAAATACACCTAAACTTTTATGAAGTCTTTTAAAGTCGTGATTGAATACATCCAAATTTGAATGAAGTTTAAAAAATCTGAATTGAATACACTCATAATTGAATAAATTTTTATAATATTATAATTGAATACACATAAACTTTTAAATTTCTTTAAAATCTTTTAAAATCTAATTTGAATACACCCCCTTAAACACGTATAAGCTGGACTCATAACACCATCCGTGAATATTTTTTGGGCCCAATATTTTCCGGCTACCCAAAAGAAATTAAAAAAACAGAAAAATAAAAATTGAATTTCTATTTCCATCTCTCTCCCTTTTCGTCTCCTTCGCAAACCCACCGAGGAATCCTCAGCTAGGGTTTTTGAACCACTCCGAGCTCGTTTCGAGCCAGACTCCATGACCAGGAGCCTCTCCTAAAGAGTCTTATAGCGCTCAAACGTCAGAAAGGTCCATAATTTCGATAACTCATGCCCTTTTCTACGGTTTCAATTACAGTAATGGAGTATCACTTACTATAGAGTAAAAAATTAATTGTTTTTTCGTTTGCCTGACGAGAAAGAGAAAAGATGATCAATTTGTTTGGAATGTGGTTATCCAAGGTTGGTTCAGTCCTGTTGGGTTGTATAAATTGGGAACTCTGGTTTTATTTCAATTTCTTGTGTTTTCTTGGCAACAAAACATAGGGTTAGGTAGATGGCCTTAGATTACATTGAAGGGTTATAATTCTTGCCGCGTGGCCTTGATGAAGGTGCTGTTATTTATTAATTTATATATAGTTAAATTGGTTAGAAGTGAGAGCCTCAGAGATACATTGTGGTGTATTGTATGAGAATTATGCCTTCGAATGTTCAAGAATTGAGACTCTAGCTTAAGGGTTTGATTGTTCAGCTAACGTTTTATGTTTGATGATGGATGTTATACCTTGGGAGATAATTGAGATTAGTTTTGATGTCATTCAGGTTTGATTACTGAAACGTGCTTGGTTGATACTTTGAAAAATATTTTCGTAGCTGAGTCTTCGAGTAAAAGAAAATCATGTCTGGAAGAAATCGTGGACCGCCTCATGCTGGTGGACTTCCCCCCCAGGTCCATGAACCATTTGGAAGAGGACTTGGGCCAATGCCCCATCCAGCATTACTCGAGGAAATGAGAGAATCCCAGCTTGGAATGGGTCCCAGACCACTTCCCCCTCACCCTGCGATAATTGAGGAGCATCTTGCGGCTCAACATCAAGATATCCAAGGTCTTCTAGTTGGTAACCAAAGGCTGGCTGCAACCCATGTTGCACTAAAGCAGGAATTGGAAGCTGCCCAATATGAGTTGCAGCGGATGGCTTACCATGTTGATTCACTGCGGGCAGACAAGGATGTTCAAATGAGAGATTTGTATGAGAAGTCTGTTCGTTTGGAAGTGGACCTTCGCGGAGTGGAGGCTATGCGGGCTGAGCTTCTTCAGGTTCGTGCTGATATCAAGGAGCTCACTGCAGCGAGGCAGGAGCTCTCGGGCCAGGCACAAGCAATGACACAAGATTTGGCTAGAATCACTGCTGATTTGCAACAGGCACCTTCTTTGAGAGCAGAAATTGAAGCTATGAAACAGGAATTGCAACGCGCTAGGTATCTTTTGCATGATTTATTGTTGTGCTTGAATTTAATGTTTATATTTTGATTAATGTCTATGGTTGGTTTGCTTGAATTTGATGAATTTTTGTTGGCATTTAGAGCTGCCATTGAGTATGAAAAGAAAGGATATGCAGAGAATTATGAGCATGGCCAGGTGATGGAAAAGAATTTGATATCGATGGCTACGGAGCTAGAGAAACTTCGTGCAGAAATTGCTAATACTGAGAAGAGAGCACGAGCTGCAGCTGCTGTTGGAAATCCAGGTATGCATTATGTTTTTAGTTTATGTGGTTAATTACTTTGATTTAAGATTTTACCTTTTAAATGTTTAAAGAAATAAAAATAAAGAACTGAATCTCATTGAAAACACCATATCAGTAAATAGGAGGAAGCATTAACAAAATATATGTAACATTCTTAAAAACTTGGAAAAAATAGATCATGTATGGGAAGCTCAATGGCAAACTTTTGACATGTACTGTGTACTGAAAGCTCAACCTTCCTTGAGCGGTGTATCAAGTACAAGCAGAAGCTCAATAAAAATCTAATGGTCATTTGTTTCTTGACTATCCTTTTATCATCATCCAAGTTTCATAAATTTGTCATTTACTTAAAATATCTTCTTGTATTGTAAAGTTTTAGTCTCAACGAATGTTCTAGTCTAGAAATGGAATGATTTCTAATTGGATTTATTGAGGCTCAGCCATGTCTCAAAACATGATGTAAAACATAAAAAGGAGGCCATGGACAACTTGCTGAGTCTACTGACTTAAACGTTAATATTGTTTAGTTCGAACACTGACTATCTGTTAAAAAGCCCACATCATCGGAGGGTTCGATTTGCTCCAGTTTCACATCTTGCAAGATTGATTGATGGTTTAGGCCTGTGTGATTATCCTGTACTTTCTGAACTTCATTGTCACAATTACATTGAAGCCAAAATCACAAATAGATGATGATGATCATTTTAAAATTTTATTTTCCTTGCAGCTTGGCATGAAATATCTGTTGCTTTTGTTTTTAAATTTTCTCTACAGGTGCAGGTTATAATTCAAATTATGGAAACCCTGAAGCAGGATATGCAGGAAATCCCTATCCTGCCAGCTATGGCATGAATCCCGTATGTTTTGCTCTCTTTCATGATTTAATAAAAGGCGCGCGTGTGTGCATGCCTGTTTAAAGTAATGATGTTTCTTTTGTATGTGTCTCTGCGTTATTGCATATCTTTGTAAGCTGCAACTGCTTGCTATTATGTATGCATCATTTTTTTATAAATGCCTGGATATGTTAAAGTTCCTCCCTCGATTTTCAGGTACAGGGTGGTGCTGAAAGTTTTCCTCAATATACACCTATGCCTGGTTCATGGGGTGCATATGACATGCAGCGAGCTCAGGGACATAGATAAACTTGTTCATCCATGATACCGAGCTGTGTTCTGACTGGTATCTTGGCTGCAGCATATTAGATACTTAGGTCTGTGATTGAAGTGTTATCTCATAGTAGACATTTTGGAAAACTTTCTTGTTTATTTGGTGATTAGTAACTGTACCTAAACATATCACACATCATATTACCTTGATGGTGCAGTACACTATTCATATGTGGCGTTCTATGATGCAAATTTTTGCACTATCTTCCCTAAATGCATTTCATTATGATCTCAATTTTTCTTGTCCTTATTTATATAAAATTTGCTGCCTATTGTATATATATAGTTTATCGCTTTGCCAGAACTTTTTTTTCTTTTGCGCTCTTCATATTTGAGATATTTAGTTTGTAAGGGTTTATTGTTAAATTCTGTGTCTTCTGAAGCAAGAACTTTGCTAGTTCTATTCACAGCTCTAAGTTTTTCGTTGGATAAATGCCAAAATTTCAGTTGTCCCTTGATTGTGAATTTGTCTCATTTACTTGGGAAGTCCTTTACATAGCTAATACCACAGATTAATATTCTTCATGTAAGGATTGTTATATATTAATTTACTTTCTCTATTATTACTTGTTGTTTAAGGTTCTTACAGAAGAAATTTGTTGTTTAAGGTTAGTTTCTCGTTGCATCTTATCTGCCAATACATTTAAAGGCTCAATTAGGTTTGTTCTAAGGAAGCTTACTTTCCTGTGCAATTTGGAATATTGCATAGTGATCTTACGTATTATCTGACTGCCTTTAAAGAATAGTCCTTTCTCTCTTGTTTTTTTAGGACCATACATGTAATAATTTTTCAGCTTCTAAGCATCTATCTTTTGACCTTGGGTGCAGTATGTGCCCTCTAAGACATGTCCGTTACCTTGGTCAAGCAAACATTTTAGTTCCTATTCCTTCCAGCTTTTCTAATCATATGTCTGGTTTTTATTGAACTAATACTGATATAGCCTATAGGCATTATAGGGTGTAGGTCTCCAGGACCCATGAGTTAAGAATTTTAAAAATATTGTCAAGGAGGATATATATATATATATATATGTTTGAGTTCTTTAAATTTTGGCTTTCTTACTCCATTTTCCAGTCGCCACCAGGTTTTTGGGACTTTTAGCCAAAATGTTGTTAATCTCATGCCAAATCACATCTGGACAGTGCTTCAGCCATGTGGGTTGTAAACCATGATCCTCACCTTGTGTGAGGTGGGCGAGAAACCAATTGTTTAAGAACGTTTCTAAGTTGATATTTGACAATTTTGGTGCAACTTCTTCAACACATATGAGAACTCAAGTCCAGTAACATATTAGGTTGCCTTTTCTTCTTTGTCTTTTACTCTCCTTTTCTGAAAGGGAGCTAGAGTTCAATAACAAATATAAGCACTTGGTGCAATTTGTTTTTTCCTAGCCTACCATCAAGATTTTTTTTCCTTTTCCTATGCCTAGGGTGTCACGAGCTCATTTTGTGTTAGGCTCTATACTGTTATTATTCTGTTTGTGTTGACTACCATGTCCATTGTTTTACATTTCGGTTGATCCATTTGCTCATCATAATTGGATTCTGGTATGTGCTAGCCACAGAAAACTCAGGAAAGAAAACTTTTCTTGACGTCCTGTAAAGGAAGCAAATATCACACATTCTAAAACAAACATTCTGAAACTAACTACATTGTGTTTGTATAGCCAACATTTAGATCACCACGGCGGTGAATCAACTCTTTCTGTTATGTATTTGATGTTGTGGAGATTTTCTGGATTGATACCAGTGGTTAACTTTTGGTTGTCTTTAGTGAGACTGAGAGTCTTACTGCGAAAATTTAGTCAGACATTCTGTTCATTTTAAATGCATGCTAATGTATTTAAAAGAGTATGCTTTGTGGCGTAGTCATATCTGTTTCAGGTCGTAAACTAGGAATAAAGTATTTTGGTTGAATGTGTAGGAACTGTGGCAATCTCAATTAACAGTGAAACTGCATGTAGAATTTCCGATGGTATCACAAAGCATACTCAAGAACAGATCAGTTACTTATTATATTTAGATATCATAGATGTAATAGAGTTCATACAACATTGTTTTATTGTTAATGCTAATAACCAAATTCATGAATAGCTAAGTTGCGTTAGTGATACAGATTCCTAGATATGGAAGAGTTAGACGTGCAAGTGTTCGCAGTAGATACATAAAGTTCTTTGTTTAAACTTGTTAGCCACTAGATTTATTGTAGTTGTATTATTTTGACATTGTTGGGTGGTTTATGTAGCTCCTTCGGGGTAGACCAGACTAACGAAGTGATGTTGCTTTCCATTGAGTTATGTTGCTCATGAGTGCGCTTTACTAGTTATCCTCAAAATCACATCCTATAATCAATCACCAGTGCAGGCTCCCTGTGGATTTTGAATGAGCTGTACCCCTTGTATCTGTTTCAAGTCAGCTCTGTCTGTCTCTGTCTGTCTCTCTCTCCTCCCTATTCTCTCTCATTGTGCATGGCTTGTGTAAGGAGAGGCCTTCATTTTTCCGTTCCCTTTTCACTGGATCATCCTTGTAGGTTCTATAGTCATTCATTCCATTTATTAGGACTGTGGCAAGACAGAATTTGTGAGGCAGGAGGAGTCTACTGGTTGAGGACATGTAGCTTTTAGTAGTGAAAACATGACCTCTTTTTCTTATGGGTTTTACCATGAGTCTGGTACTCTGTAAGGAAAGGAATTCTTTCCATATCTCGCTTCTTTTAGAAGAACAACAGCAAAAATATAAGGGAAGCAATGTATTCATAGCATGTGGTATGCTGTTCATTGGGAAGACACTCAACAATGGAGCTGCAGAATCAGTTTCTGGTCAAGTAAGTGATTTAAATTTCTGACCTTTCACAGTCGGTTATTTCTTTGTTCTTCTTTGTTTTTAAAAATCAGGTTTTTCATTAGAACCAAACTGATAGGTTTTGCGCCATAGCCCCTTGTCAATGGAATTTTGTTGGGAAACTCCTTATGATCTGTGATGGAGGTAGTTTGGTGTAATTTCCTCTTTTTTTCCTCTTTGACATCTGTTGGGCCTTAGACTTCAAATACAGGGAATAGTGTTTTTTTAGTTGCCTTGAAGGTTGCACCTTGGCAACATTGCAGGATATTTTGTTTGCTTCCTTATTGGGCTGGGCAAGCACTGACTGATTGGTATCCCTTGTCTGCTATGTGTGTATTTAGTTTAAAGTTAAGTTGGAGTTTGCTTTCCTTTTTTACTGCAATGTAGTTTTCCATAAATTGTTTGAAGCAAGTAATGCTGGATATGAAACTGGATAGCATTTTGGTAGACACAAAAACCATTTTGTGGTCAAGATTGGATATTGAGTTTAGAATGAAAGGCTTTACCTCGAAGCACTGAGTTCTCTTGTTATAAACTTAATTGAATATTGAAGCTTTGTTCAGGAATGTAAGGTTGTAGTGAAGTAGCTGAGTTGTAGTGCGCTATAGAGCTTAATATCATCATTAAATTAATATGAATTTGAAAGTACTGAATATATGAAAATTTTCAGAGTATTCATAACTGAATTAGTCTAGGAGGTGCTGAGCTTTTCAGTGGACATCATTCTTTCTTTTTCTAGGCAATATAAGGGATATTACCTGGGTTTGGATCATGAATGGCCTCCCCTTGGAGGACGGTAGATTGACCACCAGCTCTCACCTCAGGAACTTAAGTGGACAGCATTATCAATTGTTTGTTTACTAGTGGTGCATTCCATCAAGGATCATAACTTTATTCTCTTAAAACTGCACAGAGCTTTTCTTTTGGCATGTACAAGAGCATGGCAGTTGTTTGGAAGATTATAATATGGCGGAACTATTTTATTTGGGGTTCATTTTATTCATAGTTATAAGATAAATAACCTGGACCCAGCTATTTTTTGTTTGAGTTCTCATTACTTGTCTGATCTGATGTTTATGCCTCAAGTCAGTGCTATCAAGTTTTCCTTCTCTGCCTGATATGTTTTCTTGTCATCATCTGGACAGAAGTTCATTGATTTAATTTTATCGTAACCTGATTCTTTTTCTTTTCTTTTAGGGAGGGGGATAGAGGTAGTGTTTTGCTAGTTGTATGTGTGCAAATATATTATAATCATTTTAGGAAGCTTTATGTTGCAGCAAGTTTTAGTTGGAATTGTTACCTTAGTGCATACCTTTCTTGAGTATGATGGAAATATGAATCTGGAATTAATATTGTTTCATACTGAACTTTTGGTTTAGTTATTTCTGTCTTTATGTCTGTTCTCTTGAGTTCTGTTCACGATCACTTGCATGTTTTAGAAAATTGAGGAAATGAGTAGTTACCTTCCCCGCCTCTGTATTTTATTGGTACTATTCATGTACAATAATGTATTTATTCAGCATGTCTTTATCTTATCTCTAATATTCTTCATGTATGTCTTCATCTCCAGGTTGACAACCTTTTGGCCCTGCAAATATGATGCTGCCTCCATGATTTCTGAATGTTTTGTCGTGAGGTATGATTAGTTGTTCAAAATTTTGTCCTTTTCTTGATATCATTTCGATGTTACTGCTATATTTGGGCTTGTAAATAAACAAAAATAAACATTATAATTGATCTATAAGTACTTTAAGAAATGTTAAAAAAGAAGATAGATGCATGCTGTAAATGTGGAGAGAGAGAGAGAGAGAGAGAGAGAGAGAGAGAGAGAGAGAGATGGCCGTTTAACGTGCAGCTATTTGTGTAATCTTTTTGGGAATCTGCAATGATGGAATGGCTTCAGTTCAGGTTTGTTTCATATGTTCCTGTTTGGAAATTTACTTTTCTAGATGGAGATTACTTTTATACTGAATTAAACCATTTTTCTGCGTGTGTGGGGTTTAATTGGCCGTTTAATGTGCAGCTATTTGCGTAATCTTGTTTGGAATCTGTGATGGTGGAATGGCTTCAGCTCAGGTTTGTTTCATATTTCCTGTTTGGAAATTCACTTTTCTAGGTGGAGAAAAGAACGTCCGTTCAATGTGGTTACTTATTTGGAATGAATGTTCGGAAAAATTAAAAGGAATTGGACTATTTCTGGTAAGCACATGGCTCAATGGTTCACTCAGAAGTCTTTGTGATCCCGCATCACTTTGATTAGCACATAACTCAATGCTTCTCTGAAGGATAGTGTGGGTAGGGCATTATAAGGGCTGCGTATTATGGAGTAAAGTTGAAGAGCGAGTTGGCTTTATGTGTGGATACAAGCCTCATGTTCTTGCTAAAGCGTCTTGGAAAGGTAGAGCCATGATTCTATAAATAGTTGTGACATAATAGGTTAATTGAATGAATCTTCTAAAAGAAGCTTATGAGAAAAGTGGTAATAAAACTTTGACGGGAGAACAAGGGCTAAAGGGATTCATGGCGAGATTGTAAATGTTAGTGAAGCAAAGGCAAGAAAGAATCAGGTTTAATAAGAGGCTGGCTCTGGTAGTGAAAGTGGCTCATGAGAAGAGCTACAAAGTTACTTTTAGTGCAAGTTTAATGAGAGAACTCAGGTCAAGGTTTTGTGGGTGAATTAACGTTTAATTCCACATTGTCGGAAAGAATTAGAAAAAAGGAGCCAAAGGAATAACACTTCAATTATTAGGCGTCATGCTTAGAATATGAATTCCATCTCACAATCCTTAAAGAGAGCTCAAGAGTTGATGGCATTGTGTTGACTTGAATAATTCCTGTACAAGTTACAAGTTAGATTAGACAAAGAGAGGGAGTGATTGGAGGAGAGTAAGAGGAGGGTCGGCTAAAACTAGGGCCCATTTACAACCGTAAGTTGTGAGTCTTCTGGAATGATGAATTTACATACACAAGGCTGAAATTGAAAAAAAAAAAATTGTTGACTTTTTAAAATTTTATGTTCGTATGCAATTTTCTTTATGTAATTATAAGAATTTGCAATAAGGTTTCTGTTCGTATGCTATTGATCTTATAAGTTGAATTATATTCTCAGGTGGTGTTGTCTCTGCTGCGGCACAAACTAAAAAGCCTAAGAATGGTTTCATTCCCTGTGCTTATCTGAATGGAACAGACCACCAGATGGTTCAAACTTATCATTGGTTGACCATAAATCGCCTTCTCCATTGTAATACCTATGCTTTCCTCCGAAGCCACAGGACACGATCTGGCTTGATTGGAAACAAAAGCAATTTTTTTTTTTAATAGACAAACGTTTGTATTCTTCCAGACATAGAATTGAGCAAATAAAATGCGAAATACGTGATTGTGTTAATATCCTTTCGCATCTTGAATTTTGTACTTCATACCAAATATATGAGATTTATAGTGGTGAAAAAGACAGGAATCTTACTTATGCATGTTTTGATTTTGTTTTTCTTGGGAAGTCTTGAACATGTTGTGGCTACTCAAAAGCATCCTCATTCAACAGCTGAATAATATCAGCGGGGAGGGAGGGTTGGTTTCAAAACAGAGTCTCAATTCAATTCTTCTCCTTGCATACTGGCTTGAGGCTACACCTTCCATAATTCAACCATTTAGATGCAGTGAGGGGCATAGTGACCGGACCAGCCCTGTCCCTCACCGCCCGCGGAGGAACTTCTCGAAGTGTGGTGCCCACATGAGAGCAAAGGTGGCGGACAACCTCGTGACTTGAAAATCCTGTCCTTGGTTTTAATGGTATAAAAAGGTGCTCTGTACTCTCTAATTGGCCTGCCTCAGAAGGTGGTGGTCCTTCCCCGTTACCATTTCCAACTCACATTCAGTGACACCTCAACACCAATTATTCAAAAAAAATTGATTGTTTATTATATTTCTTGGCACCTTGCAAAATGCCAAAATGCATATAGCGTACTGTAGTTTGGAAATCTGTTCACGATACAAAAATACTGTAGAGTAGACACCTGAAACTGAAAGTGAAAACAAGTAGCGAGAGAGCGAGAGAGAGAGAGAGAGAGAGAGAGAGAATATGCAGTCGTCACTCTCACATCCCCATGGAAATATAGGCTTCAAATTCCAATCAAACCCCATTCCAAACCAGTCACCACTAACAGCTACATCATTCCCATTCTCTCACTACACCAAGACATCTCCTCCACCCTCTGCTTCTATTCAACTTACTCTAAGATCTCAATATGACTTACGACCACAATTTCCCAGCAAACCCACATGGCTTCTACCGTCAGTTTCCTTTCCACCCATATTAGCAACCAAGACTCGAAGATCATCACTAGCTCCACTTCAGTGTGGCATTTCGTCGAACAGCTGTAGCACCGACGATGGCAAGAGGAGTTTCAGGGATTGGGTTGAGGTGGTTGGTGAGGCTGTATCAACTGCATTTCCCATATGGGTTGCTTTGGGATGCCTGTTGGGGCTCATCAAGCCGAGTTCCTTCAATTGGGTCACACCCAACTTGACCATCTTAGGCATAACACTGACCATGCTTGGCATGGGCATGACCCTCACTTTCGATGACCTTCGTGGGGCGTTGGCTATGCCCAAGGAATTACTTGCTGGCTTTGTTCTTCAGTACTCGGTCAGTAGTTCAATTTCATACAATATAATCCTCATAATGATTTAAATCCCTACATTTTGTTTAATGCATATGGCTCATTTGGAACTTGTTAGCGTTGTTCAGTCTCAAAATTTTGAACCTTTGCTAAACCTTGGCAATGCATTAGCATTTGTGTTAATATCACCACAAACCTTTGAACAAATCTCTGAAACTCTGAATGTCTAACTTTCTTTAACCCTGCAGAGTTCAGGCTCTTATAATCTTAGGCTCCAATGTCAACAACTTGATCTTTTGAACATTTCTAACTCCAAGTTGTTCTGTACTGGGGCTGAATATATATGTCCTTCAATCTGTTTAGGAGCAAATTTCATAACATTTATGATTTCAATGGCATGTTCTTGCAGGTGATGCCTTTATCAGGATATGCTGTGAGCAAGCTTTTGAATTTGCCGTCCTATTATGCAGCTGGTTTGATATTGGTTGGTTGCTGCCCTGGTGGTACATATGTTTGCCAGTCTTTTCATACTTATCCTTGTTTACTTCATCCTCACCTCTCTTTCCGAATATACCTTTTTTTTTCCTTCTTTGCAGGAACAGCAAGTAACATAGTAACTTATATTGCACGGTACATGAATTCTCCCAAATAGTATCATACAATATTACCTTTTTCTTATCTGTGTCCAAAATCTACTTTTATCCTGTGTAATTTGCTCAAAAGTTCCACTTTGGTGCTTTAAGTTTCAATCGGTATTATGTCAATCCCATAATTTCCAATTTGTGTCAATTACGCCCCTCTAGTTTCAATGTAACAATGTCAACCTTGCACTTTTCAATTTGTGTCAACCCTGCACTTTTGTTTATCCGATCGGACAAGACAGGCCACTGCTTTTCTCCAACATGATCCCAATTTCACATGACAGTATTTCTTTGCCCAAATAATCAACTCCAAAACCATTAGCGTCGATCGTGTGAGCAATGACAATTTAGAGTCTTTCTGAAAAAGTCTGCCTCTATTCATCGAGAATCCCCCATTATATGGACAGAATACAAGTTAATTAGGAAAGAATACAGGCTGATCTTCAGCCCCTAAAAACAGCTAACCTACCATATATACATCTATCTAATTATAGCCTACAGCTAGTATAACCTAATTAAGGAAAGAATCTCCTGGCATTAAATCTGTATAACCTATAAATCTGTATAACCATAACTGTCAAAGCTGTCAATCTGTCAAAGCTGTCAATCTACTGGCATTAAATGTGTAGTTATTTCCTTTGACAAGCAATATGGTCACTACACTCCCTCTATGTTGCCATTAACATAGTTTGCGATTTGGATGGGTATGATTATCTTTATAAATATTTCAATATTGAAATTCCTATATTCAGCATGCTCCTTGTTAACCATCTTGAATGCTTATGCTACAATAGTTCATGGGGTGGGTCAGTCCCCACCAACTGCTCAGCTGAGACTAAAATGACCAAACTACAACTTCTAAAAACTAGGGAGATCGAAGTGTACTGTACCTTTTGTTTTTCCTCTCTGGCCAGAGAATCTGATGATTGTATTGTTTTGCCAGTGGAAATGTGGCACTTTCAGTTTTAATGACAGCAGCGAGCACTTTATCAGCCGTGGTTGGTATACTGGCACAACTTTCTTTTCATGTATTTTTGCTTTAAGGTGATATATGCATGGTCCAAAATTTAGCACATCTTTTGAAAAATGGTTAGAAAGACAGTTTGAAGCCTGTTTTCTGCTCAAACTTACTGAACACTTAAATCCTAACTAAGATTCTATCAATTCTATTTGTTTCCCGGTTAAAAGTTATGAGGCACATCCACTTTTCTCCCTCTGGAAAAGATTAGTTAAACTATTAATTATGAGAACTATTGTCTTCTGTTCGATTCTTAACCTAAAGTGATAAACTGAAAGATCATTTCTTAAATTACCGACTGCAGCCATATTTTTTACACTGATATACCTTACAATAATGATGAGAGTGTTAGAGTTGTCTTATATTTAGGGAGATATAGTTACTAGTGAGTCAACTTATGAGCCTATTTCTTTTTATGATCAAACCTCACTTCTTTTACCAATTCATGTTGTAGATCATGACCCCCCTTCTCACTGCCAAACTTGCTGGTCAATATGTTGCAGTAGATGCAGCTGGGCTATTATTCTCAACATTGCAGGTAAGCTTTCAAACCTATTGCCTACTTCGTATGCTGCTACAAATTATATTGAGATACCATATGCTTTGAACACAGGTTGTGCTTCTCCCTGTATTGGCGGGTGCATTTCTGAATCAATATTTCCAAGGCCTGGTTAAATTTGTGACCCCCTTGATGCCACCCATTGCTGTGGGAACTGTAGCTGTTCTTTGTGGGAATGCAATTGCCCAGAGTTCTTCTGCAATCCTTATGTCTGGTAAACAAGTGGTGCTGGCTGCCGCTCTTCTTCATGCATCTGGATTTTTCTTTGGTTACATACTTTCAAGGATACTTGGGATTGATGTGTCATCATCAAGGACTATCTCCATCGAGGTTGGCATGCAGGTTAGCATCATGTTCTCATAGAGATGGATTTTTAAAAGAGAATTGGTTCTCATTTTCATCCAGTGATTGTTCACAGTTTTCCACTGCTAATTATCTTGGAGTGAAAAAGGCATTGCAGCAATTTGCTAATTTCATTCTATAGGCAAACGCAAATGATGTTCGTATGTATGTACATATTCATGCAAGAATGTGTCATTTTGTATCATGGTATAATTGGTTGTCTGTGTGTAATTAAACCCTACTATTTCTGTTCTTGTATCGCCGAGTGTTCTTATCAAGTCTTCTATGTTTCAGAATTCGGTGCTTGGAGTTGTTCTAGCCAGCCAGCATTTCGGAAATCCTCTAACTGCGGTACCATGCGCTGTTTCCAGCGTTTGTCATTCAATCTTTGGTAGTGCCTTGGCAGGAATTTGGAGACACAGTGTGCCAACGCAAAAGCAAGATTGAAATGTCACGTAGAAGCTTTAGACAAGCAGTATAAAACTTTAAAACAATCCTTCTGTAATCATATGAGCTGCTAGTTGTGGGAATTTCATTGCACATTAGCTAGCTATGGAGCACTTGGATTTGCAATTTGTGGTGCTTGTCTCGTCTATGAACAATTTGAACTTAAACCTTTAACTTGCCTTTCAATGTGCTTCCTTTCGATATGATTTTTAACTCAATATTTCACATATAAAATCATTTGTTCATGAAATTACAGTTATCAACGTAAAATATATCATGAGAGAGAGAGAGAGAGAGAGAGAGAGAGAGCTAACAACTTACTAATGATAAATTTGACCATGCAAAAACAACAGCAAAGCAAAATTGTAAAAATTCTTCACATAATCTTGGGAAAAAAAAAATTAAAAGTTTTAGACACTCAAAAAAAAAAAAAGGGTTTTGAATTTGTATTATTTTTCTCTCAAATTGTTACCCAAACCAAAGCCCCACCCATGCCCAAGTCCAAAAACAAAACCAGGCCTCACCCAACTGCTTTTGGTACCAAAAATTCATCACGGCCCAGAATTTGATTTTTACCCAAAATTCATGTGGGCGCTGGTTTTTAAAACTCAATTGAATCCCAAAACTCAACCAAAAAATTAGAACCCCGCCAAATTCAAATCTAACAACTTCCAATTTCCCACCACCACACCAATTTGTTTGCTTCATAATTCAATTCAAATCCCAAACGTCAAATCAAAACCTCCAAAGCTCTTTCGCAAACTCTCACAAGCCCCAGCCCCCCTCAAATTGTTTTCCTCAACTTTCTTTCCCCACCAACCCCTACCAAGCCAACCAATGGATCAGAGATTCCATGGCCTGCCTCCTCTCAAGAGATTCAGACTTCTGCAACAACAAGAGCAGCAGGAAGATACCCTTTTAGCCTCGTCGCACCTTCCGGCGAAGAAAAGAAAAGAGGCATGGCACCAGCCCCTTCTCCCTGACCCATTTGCCCCCACCACTGCTGTCTCCACCTATTCATTGCCTGCCAAGAAAAGGGTTTGGGCCTTTCAGCCAGATTTAATCTCCGAGGACCCGCTTTCGACGTTGGACCTTAATGTCGAGTACAAGGTGCCTTTTGGTGCGGAGTCAGAAGAAGCAGTGGTGGAGAAAGAAGAAGAAGAAGAAGAAGAAGAAGAAGAGAAGGGTATTATTCATGAAAATGATTGCAGTGAAGCTACTGAAAATACCCAAGAAGAGAATGGCCAAGAAATTACTGGTGATGAAGATGACAATGAAGAAGAAGATGGGATTGTTTGTGCTATTTGTCAGAGCACAGATGGAGATGCATCAGATCCAATTGTGTTCTGTGATGGCTGTGATCTAATGGTTCATGCCACCTGCTATGGCAATCCCCTTGTAAAGGGTATTCCAGAGGGTGATTGGTTCTGCACCCAATGCTCACTTTCTTCTGTGCCTTCTCAATCCAATGAGCCCTCTTCTTGCTGCCTGTGTCCTATCAAGGGAGGGGCAATGAAGGCCACCAGAGATGGCAGGTGGGCCCACATCGTGTGCGCGCTTTATGTTCCTGAGGTGTTCTTCAAAGACCCTGAAGGCCGAGAGGGGATTGATTGCTCCAAGGTTCCCAAAAGGAGGTGGAAAGAGAGGTGCTATGTTTGTAAGAGTTCAAGGGGTTGTGCTATTCAGTGCTCTGAGCTTAAATGTCCTTTGGCTTTTCATGTGACTTGTGGATTGAATGAAGATCTTTGCTTAGAGTACAGGGAAGGAAGGAAGCAGGGTGCTATTGTAGCTGGGTTTTGTAAAACTCACTCAGATCTGTGGAAAAAGGTAAATGTTCGTTTGTTTACAAATCACTTTCCTTTGAATTTTAGTTCTTTGGGTTTAAATATCATGTCTTTTGATGGGGTTTTGATAAATGGGTTTTGCTCCATTTGCAGCAAGAACAAACTGGGAAGTACAAGATTGTGGCCAGAGAAGACTGAAGAGCACAAGTAGTTAGATTGTGCAGATTAATAAATGGAGCTTTGTGGTATGGTATACAATGGATCTGCTGGTTAGTGTTTGATAATTGGTTTTCTCCTTTTGGGGAATTACATGTTTCTGTGAGTTTCAGATATCTGTAGGGTTTTAGTGTTGGCTTATTTGATTATTGTGACTGGTGATGTATTTTAATTACATTCTAACTTATTGTCGGTGCATCTAGCGCGCAAGCTTTGAGCTAACTGGGTTAGATGAAGATAAACATTAGAATGACACTTCAGTTTATGTGATGAAAATTTGTTCTCTCCATAAATGGGATTTTAAATTGTATTCATGGTGTTGGGAGTCTTTGCCCTCTTGGCATTTGATGTTATAGGATCATTGTCAGGTTTCATCTGAATAATATTGTTTCAGTTATCTGAGAGGAGATGTCTGTTTTATGAATTTATCATTCAAGCAGTCAAAGGCATATCTTATGCCAAATTGAATGAAACCATTAGTGTTGGATGATTATGACTGTTGTACTTTATGAGAACCGAATGTTGTACATCATTATAACTGCACCTACAACTAATTTCTCTCTGTCTTTTAAGGATGTCAAATTTTTAGATATGTGGTCTGCAATTTTGCATCTCAGTTTATGATATAAAATTCTGCACAAGTTAGATGAAGGAGGACTTGGTTACTAGAAAATGACCAAAACTTGGGTTTGAGAGTCTTTCATGTATGCATATGTGCAATGGATTTGTAGCTTTCAGCTCCTGCATATGATTGACTGGTTAACCAAGGGATCTACAAGTCATACCTTTTGAATTGCAGGCCCTCTGTTATGAACAAGGGACATCTCCGGGAAGTTAGGCATTCTCGGTCAAGGCCATTGCTTTTTTCCTCTGGCTTGGTTCTGAGCATCAGTGTGAGATCCAACACCTAATAAGCCTTTTAACTGCATACCTTTTGGACATTAAGGGTCAAAATCATGTCAATACAGTGGGGGGACTTAGTGGGCCAATTCTACCGTTTCTTTGCTATTAGAAACCACCTCAATGTTTGAATTGAAGACATTTACTAGTCATAGTTTGTAGATGTTAGGACAAGTATTTGATGATTATAATAAAGTTAATTGTTCTTCATCTAAGCAGGATTGCTTAAGATTTATTGGGACATTGAAATAGGCAATTCTGAATGACCAATTGTAATTGTAACAACATAGAGTTGCATTTTGTTAGATTCGAAATCCCCGGCACAACTATGAAAAAATGTTTAGTCCCTATGGCACTCTTGATGGTCTCTCTCTCTACAATTATGTTTTCTAATCATTACAACCATTACAGTTTTATTTGTGATTCTCTGGACCTGAAAATGATGTTAGAGCCTAGTCATGGCGCCTCAAATTTCAAGATTCAATGCTTTGATAAGTCTAGATAATTTGATATAGGCATTTAGATTGGGTTTCTAATCATCAAGTGAAATATTGCTGGCTAAACTTCCTTACAGATGGAGGATGCTGGAAATTCCATTTATCACATCCCGATAATTAGGTGCAGCTGATGTGTCTGCCTTGTTTTTTTTCTAGTTTCTAGATGCAAAACCTAAAAGGACTTCGCTTCTATCCTCCTGCGGTAGGTAGCTGTACTTTGGCCACGGTCATAAACCAGAGCTTAATGATGAAGGAAGAAGGTCCAAGATAGTTCTCAGCCTTAATTAACCACAACTTTGAATTAAAATTTAACGATAATTATAATGACTTTTGTTTGATCTACATGAAAGCTATATGCCACTTTTCTTGCTAAACCAAAATAATATAGTTAGAAGGTTTGGATGGAAACTTGAGGAAGAAGATTCAAATAAAGTGGCCTACCGCCCACGTTTGAAATATTTCCTCCTTGTTCAGTAATTCAACAGCCTTGATCCATTAGATAGCATTTAGTGCATCAGGGTTGACAAATGGTACAAGTAATATGCTCTGTAATGGATCAGACAAATTGACTTTTTGTTTTTCTGCATCAACTTCTCACCACATTTCTCTATAAATACCTTGCATGGTTTGGCCTAAGAAAATCACAAACACCTACAAAACCCAGCAATTGTTTCTTTGTATTGTAGAGATTATACATCGAAAACATATACCCGAAATTAGAATGATGTCCATGAAGTTGATTGGAAGCCTCAGCTGCTGCATATGGCTAGTCATGGCCATAGCCACCGTAGCTCAAACATCCGATGACTCGAATGCTCCGGTGCTTGATACTTCTGGTCAGGCTCTTCAAGTCGGTGTAGAATACTACATCAAACCCGCCATTACCGACAGTGGCGGTCGTTTCACTTTGATCGACAGAAATGGCTCATGTCCATTATATGTCGGTCAAGAAAACGTCTCAGGCCCTGAGGGCTACCCTGTGACATTTGCTCCTTTTGTAGAGGGAGAAACTGTGGTGAGGGAGACAAGGGACCAAAAGATCACATTCTCATCAGTAAACACAATCTGTGTGCAGTCAACTGCATGGAAGTTGGGTGAGACTGATCCAGTCTCCCAAAGGAGATTGATTGTCACCGGAGAAGATCAAAACGAAGGCATCGCTGGTCCGGCTAGAAACTACTTTAGGGTTAACAAGCAGGCAGCTCCAGATGGTGTCTACAATCTGGAATGGTGCCCAACTGAACTGTGCCCTACTTGCAGGTTTATATGTGGGTCTGCTGGAGCTCTTGTGGAGAATGGGAAGAGGTTGATTGCCTTAGATGGTTCTGTGCTTCCTGTTGTGTTTGAGAGGGCTTAAGTTAATATGGGATGGGAATAATCATGTCCTATAGCGGACTTGTATACGATCCTCATCATCAATCTCTTAATTATAAATAAAGAGTAAATAAAGTGTTACCAACTAATGTCATGTCAAACAGTCAACTTTTGAATTCGTGACCGTTGATGTGAGCGTAATCTGTGAAATTATTAAACCGTGTTTAATTTTGTTACACTGTTGCTTGTTAGTTACCGCTGTAATCACGATAGATTTTAGTTGTCCATATATGGAGACAAATATGGGCTAAACTCCACGACAAAATGGAGCTATTTGGGCTGACAAATAGTTGTCCATTACTTTAGCAAAGCTTGGTCCAATTTCCAATTGCTTTTTCCATACCAAAAAAAAAAAAAAAAAAACATAAAAAAACTACAGGGTATTGTACAATAGATTGAATATGAATTATCAACTAATATAAGAGCAGAGTTTTATTTCTCTCTTGATGTAGGTTCTCCATGTGATGGAGGAAGATTAAACGCAGTTGAAATTAATTTTTTTTGTCGACGTTGTTTTAGTTTCATAATTCCAGAAACTCTTATGTCTATGTTATTTTTCTTTCATAATTCCATAAACTTTGTTGAATTTGCTGTGGTTCATAGTCTCTTTAGGAGAGTCATGCCGGTTAATGGCCGGTTATGTCCTTGGTGTAATTTGAATAGATTTGAGGCAACTAAGACGATAGATAGGAGCAATGGCAGACCTATTAAGGCACAAGAAGGTGCAACTGCACCTCCTTTCGCCGGAAAAACTATTATAGGTGTTTCAAATTGCCCTTTTGCTCGCGAAAAAGTAAATGTCTTTGTCCTTTTACTTTCATTTATTTTTATATTATTCAATTACTTAAGTTTACAATGTAAATAAGGAAGTACCCTCCATTTGGATTCAAATAAAAATACTAGAAAATCAAATTCCCACCAATTCAAAATATGAAAAATCAATTTTAGTGCAAAATACGATTTATGCTAAAAATGATGGCTTATTAAGTTAATATATACTTCATACTAAAATTCCATAAAAATCAAGTTTTCTTATTTTATGTGTATGAAATAAAAACGCAAAAAATTATCTTGAGAAAATGATTATTCCGAAAAATCATTTTTCATACTTAGTCAATATTTTTACATAAAACAATTTTTTATATATGATATGAATGCATAAAGAGACCTAAGGTCAATTTAGGTAAAAAGCCTTCAATGTTCAATCCACAAAGAGTTTTTAACCTTTCAAATTGCACTTCCGCTAAAGAATTTCCTGGGTCCGCCAATGAATAGGAGTTTTAGAAAATTTATTTTTTGGTCGTGATTCTCTCCATATTGTTTTAGCAATTTCACCATATTCACCGTACCGCTACTGAGATGGCTTATTTAATTAATAAGATATAAAATAGGACGGTATAAAGAGGTCACAACAATTCTATTAAAGTCACGAGTGGAATAGATTCAGACTAAGGCTTCCTTTGTAATTAAATTAATTAAATAAGTAAAATAAGTTTATAAAATAGGACGGTATTCTTTTTGACAGCATAGTCACTGTCTAACCTAGTGGTGGGCTTGGTTTGGTTTGGTTTGGTTTGGTTTTGAGGTCAAACCGTGCGCCGAACTATGAACTTCGGTGTGGAGAAAACTCAAACCGTGAACCAAACCAATGAGGTGGGAAACCGATCATATCGGTTAACCGGTTAGATCGGTTTGGTGAAAACCTGCTTGAAAACATGTAGTCTCTAAATTCATTCAAACTCAAACATTCATTCAAAACCTGCTTGAAATTCATTCACCATTCACATCACAACATAGGGGTGGGCGCGGTCCGGTTCGGTCCTTTCTCACCTAAAATCGGAACCGAAACTGGTACTATTTAATCGGTCCCTTTAATTTCAGATTTCGGTTTAAGTCAAAAAAAATTTCAAAAACCGGCCGGTTTGGTTATGACCGGTTTGGTTTTTGAACCGGTTTATTAATTTATTATTATTTTAATTTTTTTTTGAAATTTATTTTTTATTTTTTAATATTAAAAATTTATAATAAATAACTTATTTTTTTGGCTTAAAAATTAACAAATAATCCAATTCATACATTTAGAAATTTTTTGAAGTTGAACTTGGAAAAATAGTGATTATAACATTTAAAATATGAGATTATATTTTAAAAATTTGTAAAAATAAAAAATAAAAAATATGACCGGTCCGGTTCGGTCCGGTCCGGTGCGGTGTAGTGTAAAACCGGAAATCGGAACCGGTTGAAACTGGTTGGTTCGGTCCGGTGCCGGGTCTGATTTGTTGACTTTTTTGGTCAACCGATTTTTTTTCCGGTTTTTTTTCACCGGTTCGGTTCGGTGTTCCGGTTTTCTTTCCCCGATGCCCACCCCTATCACAACATATTCAAATTCATTAATTCAATCAATCCTTTCAATTCAAACTAAAACATATGCATCGTTCATCATTCACATCCATCCAAAGTTTCAAAGTATGCATCATTCACCATTCACAAATTACATCCATCATTCACATTTTAAGTACAAAGTTTACAAATTACATCCATCATTCACCATTTACAAATTACATCCATCATTCACATTTTAAGTACAAAGTTTACAAATTACATCCATCATTCACCTTTCAAGTACGAAGTACAAAGTTTACAAACCTATCTTTTGAAGTGCAAAAAGTTTTTGGCAAAAGATAGGTTTGTTGAGGATTTGACTAACCTATCTTTTGCCAAAAACCTACTTCAATCTCATCAAAAAAGAGCTCCAACTCTAAAATATTTAAGTGAGCTCATCAAAAAAGGCTTCCACATCTAAATTACCTACTGTCCAGCCCTTTTAATTAACAAACCTATCTTGTTATGTTCAAAAACCTACTTCAATCTCATCAAAAAGAGCTCCAACTCTAAAATATTTAAGTGACCTCATCAAAAAAGGCTTTCACATCTAAACTTCCTACTGTCCAGCCCTTTTAAGTAACAAACCTATCTTGTTATGTTCAAAAACTTACTTCAAAATCATCAAAAAAGAGCTCCAATATAAAATATTTAAGAGAGCCCCTTTACAAACCAATTCTTCATGCTCCCTTTAATTTTTGGCACTAAGCATTAGTGGCCAATGGCCACTTGTTCATTTTCATTCCGTTGCAAAGTTTGAATATCTACAAGAATAGAGAACATGTAAGACAAATTCAAATATACAAAGTTAAAAGTTAAAACATAAAATAAAATAAAATAAAAACATAACAGCAGTGCCTGATTCCATTTTCTCCAAAGCTTGATAAAACTCAAGCTCATCTTCACTTGCCTGCTTGTTGAAGTCAAAAGCCACTTGGCTTAGCCAATCCTTAGTGGGCCTCAACTGTTTTAGGAGTCAAAGACGCCCTAAAAGGATCCACAACCCTTTTTCCCATACTAAACGCAGCTTCCGAAGGCACACTTGAAACAGGGACAGCAAACACATCCCTTGCAATCTTAGATAAAACTGGAAATCTTGGAGAGTTCTCTCTCCACCAATCTAGCAAATCAAAGTCTGCTATTTCTGGATCTTGAGCTGCCTCTAATAAATACTTGTCCACCTCATTCTTAATTTGAACCACGGCTCTATCTTTTCTTGTTCTCGCAAATTTTTTAAGTCTTGGATCATTGCATTCAACTCTTACCTCCCCTCCACTTTGTACATTAGCCTCTGCAGTAGATTGGGCAGCTGCTGGTTCCTCTTTCTTATAAGCCTCATACATCTTCATTAAGAGATCCTTCACCCCTTCTATCATCACAATAACCTTCGAAGCATCACTTTCTAACTCCTCAAAGCTATATTGGACATAGTCCATTTTGTAACGGGGATCAAGCACCACCGCCACAATCAAAACTTGGTTCACTTCTTGAATATTACCCCAATACTTATCGAACTTCTTTTTCATTGAAGTTGCAACTCTTTTCAAAAAAATATCTTCACTTACAATCATTGCATTCAACTCATCAACAATAGAAAGCATCTCATTGAAGGGGATAATGGAAGTAACCGTCTTATATGCACTAAATTTTAAGGTAGCCTCGTAAAATCTTTTCAAGAACTTCACAAAAGCTCTTGCATACTCCCAATCCACAACGGTTGGAGGCTTCAATTTTTTTTTAGTGCAGATTTCCCCTTCTTGAACCTTTTTTTCTTTTCTTTTTCGGAATACCATCATCACGATCACCACCACTTTGATGAAAGTAAGATGCATAGTCTGCTGCCTCCTCTTCCAACCTATCAAATCCTCTTTGCAACTTTAAGGCAGCTTCTAACATAAGATATACTGAGTTCCACCTTGTTTTACACTCCAAAGGTAATAAACCTTTGCTGTCAATTTTTTGCAAGGCCAAACAATGCCTAAATTTGTCCAACCTAGATGGGGATGACCTTGTATATACACAAGCTTTGCGAATACATTTAATTGAGTCATGCAATTCACTAAGCCCATCAAAAACTATCAAATTAAAGATATGCGCACAACACCTCATATGTAAACAATCACCATCTAGCAAAAGAGTGCCCCAAAGCTTCAATTGCCTCTTCATATGCCTAATGGCCCCATCATTAGCCGTAGCATTGTCAAGTGTAATGGTGAAAACTTTATCTATTCTCCAATCATGCAAACAATCCTCCACAAGTCTCCCAATAGCCTCACCTCTATGATTTGTAATTTGACAGAAATTAATGATTCTCTTATGCAATTTCCAGCTATCATCAATGAAATGGGCTGTCAAAGCCATATAGTTCACATTTTGCAAGGAAGTCCAAGTGTCCGTGGTAAGCGACACTCTTTGTGAATTTAGATTTAATACACTCTTGATTTTGACCTTTTCTTCTTGAAAAAGATCCCACACATCTCTAGCAATGGTTCTACGAGATGGTGGATCAAATCTAGGTTGACACTCTCTCATAAATAGCCTAAAACCGACACCTTCCACATGCCTAAATGGAAGCTCATCAAGTATTATCATCTTCACACAAGCAATTCTACTTCTTTCTTTGCTATATGAATGAGCAACTACACTTCCTTTGTTGTCAAATACAAGAACTTTTTGTTTGTTTTCCTCTCTTAATGCACGACAATACTTACAAGAAGCTCTAGGTCCTATATTACTCCCTAGTTCAAATGGTTCCTTAATGAAATGTTTCCATACCTCCGATGCTTTCCTAATAGGCTTGATCTTTCCCGAAGTGGGAGGACATGAAGGGAGTGTAGCTGCTTCATCCCCAATTACTTGTGGTGTATCATCTGTTGTGGGTGTAGGACTAGCTTCCATATTTGACATTTTCAAGGCCTATAAAATGAAAAACATATTCATTAGCAAAATCATAAACATGCCAAACAGATTTTCAAAGCTATGAGTCAAAACTTTTACTTATTTATTATTCTTTTTCAAAACATATATAAATTCAATCCATAGTAGACTATAGATTAAAATTATTCACAATTGATTTTATACAAGTAAAGTAAATTGTAACCCAATTATCAATTAAACTGCATAATCTTGACTTGAACAATAACCCAATCAAACTGCATAATCAAGCCTTTTACATAAATTTGTTCCTTAATACTTCACAGTACACTAACTCATTCTATCTAATAAAGCTAATCAAGGATAACAATTGACAGCTAAACTAGTCTTGAATTAGAGCCTTTTATGTGTTCAGGCTTCAATACACACCACAGAATCATAGATATCTATAGGCTATAGCAGTTACAATTTACAAAACAAAACACATATATAAGAAGGAAAGGAAACTTACCCTTGATTTTCAACACAAGTACTAGTTCAAAACTCTTCAATTTGCTAGGTAAAATGTCTGCATATGCAAGAAGTACAAAACTTAGGGCTATATCCAAAACCCCCAATAATTAGGGTTTATAACAGATACAAAAATCATAAAACAAAAAAAGAAGTTGTTGAGGAATGAACTAACCTTTGTAGAGAGAAACCTTGTTTGAAAAATTACATGAGAGAGTAGAATGGGTGATGGCAGATTGAGAGATGAGAGACGTGGAGATGAGAGATTGAGAGATTGAGCGACTGAAATATGAGAGGGAGGTGTGTACGACTCAAGCTATGAAGAAGAAGCGCGCGACGACAATGCGCGACGGCGCCAAGTCGATGCTGAGTGGTGGTGACGATGTGAGGTTGAGGCGGTGAGGTTGAGGCGATGTCGAAGATGCAAAGGGGAGGAGAGATGGATGAGCACGATTGAATTGGGATGAGATCTGATCGACCTAGATTAAGTTGAAGGGCTAGGATATGCTGTGCAAATGTGCACAGCATATAAAATTATAATCAAATAAGAATCAGCCATGTGTATTAAAAATATTTAATTACATATAATTTAAGTTACCCGGTTCGGTCCGGTTCACCAACGGTTTTTAAAATTTCAAATCGGGCGTCGAACCATGAAGGCCGGTTCGGTCCGATTCATGCGCCGTTGGCCAAAAAAAACAAAAAACCACACCAAACCGGACCGATCGGTTTGGTTTGGCCGGTTTTCGGTCCCATATGCCCAGCTCTAGTCTAACCTAAGGCTTCCTTTACAATCTTTTTCCTTCAAACTTTTTTTGTCTGTTTGATCAAATAAACTTAAATCGCTTTTTATCAAAAAATTCTAGTTTCAGTTTGAGTTTAAGTTTGAGACGTTACTCTCTTTTTCACTCAAGCTTTTTTTTATAGGCAAAGATATTAGCACATGCCAACCACCGAAATAAAATCAATCTGCAATTCAACGTCATTGCAATCATTCTCTCTTTTCACTCACTATACAATGTACGAAGTCTTCATCTTTTTATAGGCTGTGCTGTGGGCCGTCCGCACACAACAAAGTGGATATTCCCAAATTCAAAGGCTGTACAAAACAAAAACTAGTGCAGACAATAAAAAAAAACTGAGGGACAGATATATTATTCAAAAGAGGAGGCTGATCATCCGTATTAGCTAGCTTTGGCAAAACTATGGAAGAAAAGACATCCGGGAGCTTCTACGGTGGATCTCTTATTGTGCCTAGTGTTCAAGAATTAGCCAAGAAGTCTATAACCGCCATCCCAGCTAGATACATACAGCCTCATCATCATGAACAACAAGACCATGTCATGTTCAATCCTGATCCTGATCATGCTGAAATACCATTCATTGACATGCAGAAGCTGCTTTCTCAAGAATCGGCCGATTCTGAATCTGAGATAGCTAAGCTCCATTTTGCTTGCAAAGAGTGGGGTTTCTTTCAGGTACACAACTTTTTTCACTCCTTTCTCTGTCTTGAGGAATTCATGAGAAAATTAAATCACAATTTAGCATCGATGAGAAGTTATTGGTAGGTATTGTTGGATTTGAATTGATAGAGCAAGTACAAGTATTAGTAGCGTAGAAGAAAAAGTGTCCCCATAAATATATGTTAATTTGCTCGTGGATTTTTTTTGAAATCTTTACTTTGTTAGATGTGGTCCTGAGTTTAAATTCCAAAAACGATGGATGTTAAATAAATGAAAAGGAGTTCAAGAATTCGGGTTTAGGCAATTAATCATGTCATTATACAAGTATTTTTACTTGATACTAACTAGGCATTAAGAAAGTAATCATGGCCAACATTAAGACATTATGTATATATGTTACAGTTGGTAAACCATGGTGTGAGCTCTTCCTTGATGGACAAAGTAAAGACAGAAATTCAAGACTTCTTCAACCTAGCCATGGAAGATAAGAAAAAGCTTTGGCAAACCCCAGGAGACGTGGAAGGTTTTGGACAAGCCTTTGTAGTTTCAGAAGACCAAAAACTTGATTGGGCTGACATTTTCTTCATGACCACCCTTCCAGTCGAAATGAGGCGGCCTCACCTATTCCCAAACCTCCCTTCTCCTTTCAGGTCCTCTCCTCTCATCATCTCATCATATATACATATACTTTGTGTGCATTTGCATGTGCATGTGTTTGTGACTTTGGCAATATCGACAAAGTATTGATGCGCATATAGACAGTCTCTTCTTTAAGTAAAGCCCGAACGTCCTGCACAGAGAATTTCTGGATACATGATATATGTGAGTATTTTTCTAAAACCGACTTATCGTTTACATATGTAGAGAGACCTTAGAAGTTTACTCATTGGAACTGAAGAACCTAGCCATGACTATCCTATCACAAATGGAAACTGCTTTGCAAATGGAAACCAAGGAATTGACCAAGTTATTTGAAGATGGAATGCAATCAATGAGGATAAACTATTACCCTCCATGTCCTCTTCCGGCGGAAGTCATCGGTCTTACACCTCATTCTGATTCTGTAGGTCTCACCATCCTCCTACAAGTGAATGAAATGGATGGTCTCCAAGTAAAGAAATATGGGATTTGGGTTCCTGTTAAGCCACTACCAGATGCCTTTATTGTCAACATTGGAGACATTTTAGAGGTAATCATATATAGCTCTCAATTTCATATAACGGATCCTACGGTGAATGCTTATGTAAATCTATAGTTCATAGTTCTACAACATAACACATAGAAGAATATCGACAAAAAAATAAATAGAAAACATTACCCCTGTTCAAACGTGTCATTTTACAATATAGGGCCATAATGCTTGCCTTCTTCTATTTGTGCCATATTTACTGATGATAGTGTCGATTGGTTGCATCTCTCACGTGGATGGAACTAGACTCGATTGTTTGAGTTACGTAGCTTTGTGAGAGATGTGTTCAACAGTAATTTTGTCTATTGCAGCTATGTAATTTTGTGTGTGTATGTGGGACTCATGGCAGATTCAAACAAATGGGATTTATCGAAGCATTGAGCATCGTGCAACAGTTAACTTTGTAAAAGAAAGGCTGTCAATCGCCACATTTCACAACCCAGCACTTGATGGTGAAATTGGTCCGGCGTCTAGCTTGGTCACTGAGCAGACACCTGCGGTATATAAAAGGGTGGGAGTTCAAGATTATGTGAAAGCCCTTTTTGAACGTAAGCTTCAAGGAAAGTCTTTTCTTGATGAACTTGGGATAAAGTAAGATGGTGGTGAGATTTAGACAAAATGTGAGCGTGGAATTGCAACCATGTATTGGTGGTATCTAATTTTCTGAAGAAATAAACCAAAGCCTACAAGTCCAAATGGTGTCCTACTGTTGAAGTGTGCCCTGCTTGTAGAGTTTATTTTGGGTATGTTGGTTGCTCTTGAAATGTGAAGAGGTTGCTGCCCTTTAATATCATTTGAAATATATAGCCCTTTATTATGTAATAAATGAGAATAATGCCCTAGCTGACTATGATCCTCATCATTAGTACCTCCAGTCTCTTAATTATAAATAAATTGTTGCAAGTTGCAACTAATGTGATGTGGATGTTATAAACTCATCTCTTATATAGTTCATCTTCTTCTTTCTTTTTTCCTTTCTTTTTTATACAAACAATATTATACTTTAATTTAATCTAAATTTCGGGTTCGGGGATTTAAAACTCGGTAGAGTGGGGAGCACATCCACTTTAGCCAACTTGGCTAAACCAATGTTTGCTTAGTTCATCTTCTTTTACTTCATAGGTTCATCACCCTTAAGCCTCGTTTGGTTCATGGGAAAGGAGGCTTGGGGATCGGAAATCAATTACTTTCTCAGTAAGTCTAGGCATGAAAAATCGTTGCCTTACACATAGAAAAGTAAGGGGGAAAGTGAAGCCCCTCCTTCCCCCTTAGGTTTTGTTTTCCTTCTTATGGGAAAGTTTGGGAAAATAAGCCAACATTAAATACACATTTTTCATGACCATATTGTTCTCATTAACAATTTAGAATTACAATGTAGCATTCAATGCATTCTTTTTTTATTTGATTTTATATGGGTATAATTGGAAAATTAACAAACTTTTTTTACATTCCTACACAAATAAAAAAGGCCAAAAGTCACTTTTGGTCCCTGTAGTTTGGCACTTTAACCACTTTTGACCCTGTAGTTTCAATTCCGTTATTTTTGACCATGTAGTTTCATATTTGAAGCAATTCAAGGACAAGTTAGTATTTTCTGTCAATTTCTTTGACGATGCAAGGGGTAATTTTGTCAATCCAAGATCCTTGAGTATAAAAGCTTGTTTGAAATTCTCCCCATTTCATACTAGGGCTCAAAATTCAACCTTTAATCCCAATTTTTGAAAAACCTAAAACCCAAATGACCAATTTCAAGTCTTAATATGAAATCTGGAGAGTTTTAGACGAGTTTTTATGCTCAAGGATTTTGGGTTGACGAAATTGCCCCTTGCATCATCAAAGAAATTGATAGGAATACTAATTTGTCCCAAAATTGACGAAATTGAAACTAAGGGTCAAAAGTGATTGAAGTGCCAAACTACAGGGACCAAAAGTGACTTTTAGCCAATAAAAAATGTGAAAGGAAATAAAGTGGTATTTCTTGATTACTTTTGCAGGATTACCAAACTTGAGAAATGAATCTCCATTTCCCATCCCTTAGAAAATGACACAGGAAGTAATTTCCCCTCAAATTCATTCCGTGAACCAAACGTGCCTTAGATATAAATAAAGTGGTGCACCTATATATAGTTCATCCTAGACTAGATAGTTCTATCTGTTTGTTTTCCGTAAAGCCAATGATGTGTTTCCCGATATCATTTGCAATGCTTTAGCTGAAGATGTATTGTAATAAGTTTTGATGAAATAATCATCGCTTTTTTCTCTCTAAAAAAACAGATTTGACTTGATTGGTGTAGCTTTCCAAATGTTGACATGTGTCATTTCCGATATAACTTGATTTTGTATTTGTCCTGTTTTGCCAAATACTACGCATATTTTGTGAACATTGATGCGATCATGCGAGCATAATCCATGAAATTAATAAACCGTATTTTGTTAGAATGCTGCTTGTTAGCTACTGCTGTAAGCCTGTAATCACCATATACCATCAAAATGAGGTGCAAGACCGATGATGATACCTACAACCTGTAGTGTACACTATATAATTAAAACGTTAACTATAATTAATCTACAACTAGCAATTATTTTAGTGACACTTTCCTTCTTAATATTAAAAGAAATTTTAAATTCAAATCCTCCTCCCATGTTGATTAATCGTACTCACCTGTCGGCACTTGCAAAATTATTCCAAAATTTCCTCACAATAATGGCCAAAAATCTTAAATTATAGCTTATTGGTCCCATATAAAAAAACAAAACGTCGGGTGGGGCCTCATATCATGATTCATGAGTAAGAGAGACTCAAACAAATAAAAAAAATAAAAAAGGAATAATTTTTTTTTAAAATATTCTATAAAAGAGAGCTTAATTATATACAGATTAAGCAGCCATGGAAGAAAAGGCATCGGGGAGCTTGTACGGTGGCTCTCTTATTGTGCCTAGTGTTCAAGAATTGGCCAAGAAGCCTATAATCGCCATCCCACCCAGATACATACAGCCTCATCATCATCATCACCAACAAGATCAAGTGATATTCAACTCTGATGCTGAAATACCATTCATTGACATGCACAAGTTGCTTTCTCAAGACTCAGTTGATTATGAATCTGAGTTAGCTAAGCTCCATTTTGCTTGCAAAGAGTGGGGTTTCTTTCAGGTACACACCTTGTTTCACTTCTTTGGACTTTCTTGAGGAATTAATTAGAAAATTACATCACACTTGTGACAGTATATTATAATTGATGGAGCAATATATGTTCTTCAATGAGAAGTTATTGGTAATGTTGGGGCCAAAATTGGTAAAGCAAGTACAAGGATTAGTAGCGTATAATAAGAAGCGTATCGTCAGGGGTGGAGTTAGAATTGTAAAGTTTGGGGGTGCTGAACTAGAAAATACAAGTATATAAAATACCAAAGTATTCAATGGTTACATGTTTAGAGCTAAATATTTCTAATTTAGTCATGTCTAAATTGTTTTAGAGAGAATTTTAACTTAAATTATAAGTTGTTTATTACTATATCTATAAATTATATATAATATAATATAGTAGAGATCAAAGGAGGTGATTTTTTTAATCTTTTGCTAAGAGATATATATTTTTGGTATTGTGAAATCTTCATTTTGTTGGAAGAAGTCCTGAGCGACAGTTGTTGCATAAATAAAACAAGTTCACGAATTCAGGTTTAGGCAATTAATTGTGTAATAAGCATGTATTTTTAAGCATTTAAAGAGTAATTGTGTACAACATTTCATAGTATATGCATGTTACAGTTGGTAAACCATGGAGTGAGCTCTTCCTTGATGGAGAAAATAAAGACAGAAGTTCAAGACTTCTTCAACCTTCCCATGGAAGATAAGAAAAAGCTTTGGCAAACCCCAGGAGACGTGGAAGGTTTTGGACAAGCCTTTGTAGTTTCAGAAGATCAAAAGCTCGATTGGGCTGACCTTTTCTTCATGACCACCCTTCCAGTTCAAATAAGGAGGCCTCATCTGTTCCCAAACCTCCCTTCTCCTTTCAGGTCCTCTCCTCTCATCATCTCATCATATTACTTCGTGTGCATGTCCATATGTTTGTGATTTTGTGCAATATGATTATATATGTGAATGCGCGTGAATCCATGATATGCATAGGTCCACCTCGATACAACTTAATGATCCAATGAAGTTGTTCATTTTCTTAGGCACTATTTTTAATATGGATACATACATGACTGTCGGGCTTTTAATAATAAACTCAAGCTATCAATATGGCATCAATAATGTGCATAAATTATATTGTTGTCAACAAAATTTACCGACATGTTATCGATACATTTTCACCAACAATATTGATGCACATATAGACCAATTCAATCTTTAAGATTAAAGACCGAACATCCTGCACATAGAATTTATGCATATATATAAATGTAGGTGAGTGAATTTCGAAACCAAGTTATTTTTTACATGTAGAGAGACCTTAGAAGATTACTCATTGGAGCTGAGGAACCTAGCCATGACTATCCTATCCCAAATTGAAACTGCTTTACAAATGGAAGACAAGGAAGTGACCAAGCTTTTTGAAGATGGAATGCAATCAATGAGGATGAACTATTACCCTCCATGTCCACTTCCGACGGAAGTCATCGGTCTTACACCTCATTCTGATGGTGTAGGTCTCACCATCCTCCTACAAGTCAATGAAATGGATGGTCTCCAAGTGAAGAAAGATGGGATATGGGTTCCTGTTAAGCCACTACCAGATGCCTTTACTGTCAACATTGGAGACATTTTAGAGGTGATCATCTTTAACAATTATCCAAAAACTAAACTTCATTCACCATAATAATTTCATCTATTGCAACTATATTATTTTTTTGTTGTGTTCATGGCAGATTCAAACAAATGGTGTTTATCGCAGCATTGAGCATCGGGCAACAGTTAACCCTGTGAAAGAAAGGCTCTCGATCGCTACATTTTACACCCCGGGAATTGGTTGTGAAATTGGTCCAGCTCCTAGCTTGGTCACTGAGCAAACACCTGCAGCATATACAAGGGTGGGAGTTGAAGATTATTTCAAAGCCTTTTTCGCACGTAAGCTTCAAGGAAAGTCTTTTCTTGATGAGCTGAGGATAAAGTATTAGAAACTTACTCTATTCCATTTGATTTTCTGAAGAAATAGACAAAGGGGTATTCTTGTATAATTAGTATTGTTTTACTACTGTTGTCAGAAATTTTCATCAAATGAAGAAGTTTGTAAGAATGTTGCACTATCGCCTCAAACTCGATTTGAGTGAGTGCCACCAGTTCAGTGTGAAATCTCTCCAAACCGGACTTGTCTTCATTGGCAGTATGAGTTCTGAAGAAACAGTGTGGAGAGACGGACTGAGGAGGAAGAACTGCGTTTCTGTAGAACGTACGTCCTCGGATCATAGGTTTCCTTGATATTTCTGCCATTCTCATATGGAAGAACTGGTCCAACAACTCGTCCAGGTTTTGCTGTGAATGGGAAGGAAAATTAATTAACGCTACTAGAGCAACCAAAAAAAAAGGGAACGATGCACTAATTAAAAGTTAGTGGATCAAACGAAAGGCAAACTTAAAGTCATTTTACAATATAGGGCCATAATGCTTGCCTTCTTCTATTTGTGCCATATTTACTGATGATGGTGTGGAGCAGTGGCATCTCTCATGTAGATGAAACTAGACTCAATTGTTTGAGTTACGTATCTATGTGAGAGATGTGTTCAACAGTAATTTCAAATCAAGATACATCCAAAATAATTTTATCTATTGCAGCTATATAATTTTGTGTGTGTATGTGGGTCTCATGGCAGATTCAAACAAATGGGATTTATCGAAGCATTGAGCATTGTGCAACAGTTAACTCTGTAAAAGAAAGGCTGTCAATCGCCACATTTCACAACCCAGCACTTGATGGTGAAATTGGTCCGGTGTCTAGCTTGGTCACTAAGCAAATGCTAAAATATGAATATGGGTTTGAATATGTTAGGTTCTTATTTTATTCTTCTCCATAAGGAGGTATATATAAGAGTTTACATGAGTGCTTTACAAGGAATTAAGTATAGTAAAGGATTAGGAAAGTATCTCATAATTATACAATGATTTGACAACTATATAAAAATAGGAAAGTAAATCCCTTAATTAATCAAGGAAATAAATCTCCTTGATTAATTAGGAGACTCACGTCAACACTCTTCCTCAAGTTGGTGCATATACGTCACCAATGCCCAACTTGGTAAGTGAGTCATGAAACACTCTTCCACAAACAGCTTTGGTTATGATATCTGCCAATTGATCTTCCTGATTTTACGAAGGGTAGGCGAATGATCTTCTTCTCAATTTTTTCCTTGATAAAATATCTATCCACCTCAACATGTTTAGTTCGATCATGTTGAACTGGATTATGGGTAACTCCATTGGTTTTTCTGGCTTGAAACCCAATTCCGTCAACAATCTTCTGATCCATAGTAATTCACAAACTCCGTGAGCCATTCCTCGATACTCTGCTTCGGCACTAGACCGAGAAACCACATTTTGTTTCTTACTCCGCCAAGTGACTAGGTTACCTCCCACAAACGTGAAGTAACCTGAAGTAGAGCGTCTATCAGGAACAGAGCCAACCCAATCAGCATTCTATATCCCACAACTTCGAAATATTTATTTTTTGAGAATATTAATCCTTTCCCAGGTGCTGACTTTAAGTATCTTAAGATCTGATCAACTGCATTCCTATGTGACACACTTGGGTGAATGCATAAACTGACAAACCACACTAACAACATATGCAATATCTGGTCTTGTGTGAGCTAAATATATCAACCTTCCAACAAGGCGCTGGTACTGTTCCTTATTGGTTGGTTCTTGATCCGTATCTTCACATAACTTGTGATTCATCTCGATGGGTGTATCAGTAGGTTTGCATCTAAGCATTCCTAATTCAGTTAGTAGATCTAATACATACTTCCTTTGAGATAGACATATACCAGTTGTGGATCTGGCTACTTCAATTCCTAGAAAATACTTTAAATCACCTAAATCCTTCATCTCAAATTCTTGAGACAAATACTTCTGAAGTTTTATTTGCTCACCTGTGTCGTTCCCAGTTATGACTATGTCATCCACATACACAATTAATGCAGTAAGGCTTCTTCCATCACGCTTCAAGAATAAGGTGTGATCTGCATTTACTCTATATATCTAAAATTCTTCATGGATTTAGTGAATCTGCCAAACCATGCTCTTGGGGATTGCTTCAACCCATCCAGTGACTTTCTGAGTTTGCAAACTTGATTCTCCTTGTCACGAGCTAAGTTACATCTTGGTGGTAAGTCCATATATACTTCTTCTTCCAAGTCTCCATGTAAGAATGCATTTTTTACATCAAACTAATGTAATGGCCAATCGAGATTTGCTGTTAGAGCAGAAGGACTCTGATTGTTTTAATCTTGGCTACTGGGGCAAAGGTCTCTTGGAAGTAAATCCCATATCTTTGTGTGTACCCCTTCGCCACCAATCTAGCTTTATATCTTTCAATGAATCCACCTCTTTGAGTTTCACAATATAAATCAATCTGCATCCCACCGTCTTCTTTCCATGAGGTAATGGCACGAGTTTTCATGTGCCATTCTTCTAGAGAGCTCGCATTTCTTCATTCATAGCTTCTTTCCATTTTGGGTCTTCTAGTGCTTCAGTTACACTAATGGGAATAGGTATGTCAGCCAACTGCTTCACAAAGTGTACCTGTGACTCTAGAATCTGTTGAGGGATACATAATTGTTGATGAGATATTTCCCTTTTACATTAAGATTTGCTTCGTAGTGAACTGGAGGTTTACCACGGTTCTTCCGTTTTGAAATCTGATATGCAGGCTCTGTGCCTTCTGAAATTAAATTATCATGGGATATTGCATTAATGTTATCAGTTTTAGGTACAGAAGCTACCTGAATGACGTCCTCGCAGGTGATTGGTGTGGTATTGGAGCTGAAGAATTCTCGGAGCGGGCAAAAACTCGTTAATGTTCTCCTCCTTAGTTTGATGGTAGGGAGAATTTCAAGTGGAGGCCAATTTTTGGTGAGCGACCGGTCGTAGGTTTCAGGGACGACCGGTTGCTTTCAGGAAGATTCATTGGTGACTGGTCGGCACAATATGCTACCAGTCGCTTTTAGGCAGATTTGCGTGCAACCGGTCGTTCGCGTCGGACGACCAGCGTTGGTGTCCCTTACCGGTCGTTTGAGGCTGTAACGAATCTGGAAAAAATACTGGAGGAAAAATTTCTGAAATTTCTGAAGTGTTGGCATCGCGATGCTCCTCCTCTGAAGGCTGAAAAATATAGATCGTGTTCCCAGAACACAACATCTATAGAAGCATAGACTTTCTGACTAGGATGATGATAACATCGGTAGCCTTTCTGATGAGGCGCATAACCAATGAAAACACACTTTTCAGCGCGGGGATCCAATTTGCTGCGTTTGTTATCATGTAAGTGGACAAAGACCACACAGCCAGAAATCTAGGGTTCCAGGTTTGGGATAGGAGGTATTTGGAGATGGTGGTATAGTGTTTGAAAGAGGTTTGGAAATTGAGGATACTTGTGGGGATTCGATTAATAAGGTATGCTGAGAGAGAACGGCTTCCCCCAAAAAAGGATCAAGGCATATGGGCACCAAAGAAAGAGGCACGAACTAATTCCAATAAGTGTCTACTCTCTTTGTTCAGTCACACCATTCTTTTGGGGATTGTGATGACATGAGCGTTGATGTATGATGCCATGATCTTGAAAGAACTGATTCAGATCATGGTTGAGAATTCTCCTCCATTATCGGAACGAAGAATCTGAATTCGAGTATGAAATTGGGTCTCTACCATGTGATAGAACTGTTGAAATTTGGAACTAACTTCCCCTTTGGTTTGGAGAAGGGAAACCCAAGTCATATGTGTGCAATCATCGATAAACGTGACAAACCATCGAGCGCCCCTGAAGTGATAATTCTAGCCGGGCCCCAAACATCAGAATGAACAAGAGAAAAGGGAACCAGACTTTTAGTTGAGTGTAAGGGAAAAGGAACACGATGGCTCTTGGCCAGTTCCAGATGTCACACTGAAAACTGGAAATATCTAACTTGGAAAATAAGGAAGGAAATAGCTTCTGAAGTATCCAAACGAAGCATGCCCAAGACGGCGATGCCATAACCATACTTCGGAAGTGTGCTTCTCAACACTCGCACCCCCAATGTTGTAAGCTTGACTGAGGCTGGCTTCACCTGCAGATGCCAAGTCCAAATAGTAGAGTTTGCCTATCTTAGTACCACAACCAATCGTCTTGCTGCTGAGAATATCCTGAAAAATACAATGAGTAGGCCAAAAGGTTACAGTACAATTCAAAGCCGTAGTAATTTGGGCAACAGACAAGAGATTATGATGTAAGGATGGAACAATCAACACAGAATCCAAAGTGAGGGAGTCAGAGAGAGAGAGGAACCCTCCCCAATTACTAGGGAGGAAGTACCATTGGCATTAGACACCACCGATTGAGAAGACGGTGTACGAGAGTAAATTTGTCCAGGATCAAAGGTCATGTGATCAGTGGCTCTGGTGTCAATGACCCATGTGTGTTTCTTTGAAGAACTATGCAAAACATAACCTGGGGAACTAGTGGTGGCAATTTTGGAGGATGAGATGATATCCATGGCAGCGGAACGATTTAAGAATAAAAGAAAAAAGATGTGTTTAGGGTTTCGAAGATAAGAGGAGATGAGGATGTGGGTATGAAGATCTGAAATCGGAATATGTAAATATGAGAAATTTGATGTGAGGAATTTGATTTAGGGTTTGTGGTTCAAGAAATTGGATATGAGGATTTAGGGTTTGTGTTTGAAGAACTTTGATATGAAGATGTAGAGACAACCGAGGATCGATTGCTCTGATACCTTTCTAAAATATGAATATGGGTTTGAATATGTTACGTTCTTATTTTATTCTTCTCCATAAGGAGGTATATATAAGAGTTTACATGAGTACTTTACAAGGAATTAAATATAGTAAAAGATTAGGAAAGTATCTCCTAATTATACAATGATTTGACAACTATATAAAAATAGGAAAGTAAATCCCTTAATTAATCAAGGAAATAAATCTCCTTGATTAATTAGGAGACTCACATCAACAGCAAACACCTTCAGTATATAAAGGGTGGGAGTTCAAGATTATGTGAAAGCCCTTTTCGAACGTAAGCTTCAAGGAAAGTCTTTTCTTGATGAACTTGGGATAAAGTAAGATGGTGGTGAGATTTAGACAATATGTGAGCGTGGAATTGCAACCATGTATTGGTGGTATCTAATTTTCTGAAGAAATAAACCAAATCCTACCAGTCCAAAAGGTGTCCAACTGATGATGTGTGCCCTGCCTGTAGAGTTTATTTTGGGTATGTTGGTTGCTCTTGAAATGTGAAGAGGTTGCTGCCCTTTAATATCATTTGAAATATATAGCCCTTTATTATGTAATAAATGAGAATAATCATGACCTAGCTGACTATGATCCTCATCATTAGTACCTCCAGTCTCTTAATTATAAATAAATTGTTGCAACTAATGTGATGTGAAAGTTATAAACTCATCTCCTATAAGTTCATTTTCTTCTTTTTTTTTTTTTTTTATACAAACAATATTATACTTTAATCTAATCTCAACCGAAGATATATTGTAACCAATCATTTGTGGTGCTTTGGCTGAAGATATATTGTAACCAATCAATAATTATCGCTTTTTATCTCTCTTAAATAAAAGATGAGACTTGATTGGAGTAGCTTTCTAGATGTTGACATTGACTTGCACCATTCAATTTCGACTATTGTCAATTTCTGAATTTGCGAACATTGATGCGAGCATAATCCATGAAATTGGAGTAGCTTTCTAGCTTTGGCAAAGCTATGGTAGAAAAGGCATCGAGGAGCTTGTTTGGTGGCTCTCTTATTGTGCCTAGTGTTCAAGAATTGGCCAAGAAGCCTATAATCACCATCCCACCCAGATACATACAGCCTCATCATCATCATCACCAACAAGATCAAGTGATATTCAACTCTGATGCTGAAATACCATTCATTGACATGAACAAGTTGCTTTCTCAAGACTCAGTTGATTATGAATCTGAGTTAGCTAAGCTCCATTTTGCTTGCAAAGAGTGGGGTTTCTTTCAGGTACACACCTTGTTTCACTTCTTTGGACTTTCTTGAGGAATTAATTAGAAAACTACATCACACTTGTGATAGTATATTATAATTGATGGAACAATATATATATACTTCAATGAGAAGTTATTGGTAATGTTGGGGCCAAAATTGGTAAAGCAAGTGCAAGTATTAGTAGCGTAGAAGAAGAAGCGTATCGTCAGGGGAGGAGCTAGAATTGTAAAGTTTTTGGTGGGGGTGGGGGGGGGGGGGGGCGCCGAAATAGAAAATACCGAAGTATTCAATGGTTACATGTTTAGAGCTAAATATTTATAATTTAGTCATGTCTAATTTGTTTTGTTTTAGTGGGAATTTTAACTTAAATTATAAGTTGTTTCTTCTGGGGCATAGTAGATGTTAAAAGTGAGACTCTGGTAATAGGAGCAATGTCAGCAATGGCATCCTGAACTGCATGTGAAAGTGGCTCAGAGAAGATATGATCTGGATTTTGTGGGGGAAGCGTGGTTGTACATGTGTATGTGTTATCTTCCCAAGAGCTTCTTATACTTTTAAGAAATTTTATAGAGGTTGGATTTGGTATTTGGATATTTTTTGCATCAATGATCTAATCAATTATGAATAATTGGTTATGCGATCGTAGAAATGGAATTCTCTTTAAATAATAAAGAGATAACAAAAAATTTGCATTTATTTCTATTATGAAATGTTCATACAGTAAGATTGAGGGTCGATCAACTGAGTATTCAACTTTCCGAGCGATAGTTGTTGCATAAATAAAACAAGTTCATCGAATTCGAGTTTAGGCAATTAATTGTGTGCTTATACATGTAATAAGCATGTATTTTTAGTTATTGCTAACTAGGCATTTAAAAAGTAATTGTGTACAACATAACATAGTATATGTATGTTACAGTTGGTAAACCATGGAGTGAGCTCTTCCTTGATGGAGAAAATAAAGACAGAAGTTCAAGACTTCTTCAACCTTCCCATGGAAGAGAAGAAAAAGTTTTGGCAACACCCAGGAGACTTGGAAGGTTTTGGACAAATCTTTGTAGTTTCAGAAGACCAAAAGCTCGATTGGGCTGACCTTTTCTACATGACCACCCTTCCAGTTCAAATAAGGAGGCCTCATCTGTTCCCAAACCTCCCTTCTCCTTTCAGGTCCTGTCCTCTCATCATCTCATCATATTACTTTGTGTGCATGTCCATATGTTTGTGATTTTGTGCAATATGATGAATGCGCGTGAATCCATGATACAATCCAATGAAGTTGTTCATTTTCTTAGGCACTATTTTTAATATGGATACATACATGACGTCCGACTTTTAATAATAAAGACAAGTGATCGGTGCATAATTACATATCATTTTGTACCCTTCTAACTTATGATTTAGTTATGTTTTTGAGTTAAATTTGTGTTTTTAATAAGTTTTGTGTTTGTTTCAGTGTAATAAGCTTGAGACTCACTAATTGCATTTTGGAGACAAATTAGCTCAAAACGGTGTTTGTAGATCAGTCAACTTCACGGATTGGACTGTACTTGCTCAAGAAGAACCAGATAATGAGCCATACATCATTGGAAAGATACGGAAGTCTATTTTCTGTAGAATTTTACGGTTCATAATTCCGAGTCTTCTAGAGAAAGTTATACATGTTTTGGCAACTTAAGGTCAAATTCGGCAGCATCTGCGTTGCTGGGCCAAAAATCACATTTGAAGGCCTTTCCGATTTTTCCTTGAGTTGGGCTGCATATGCTTGGAAAGATAAGACAAAGAGCTTCAAGATCCATATTTTTCCAGATTTTTCAGACTAGAGGCACAAGCCCAAAACGAGCCCACAAGCTGGCTGCAATGCATTGTCATGCATGACATATGCATGATGAAGTGTTGTTGATTGTGGGAAAGTTTGGTGAAGCATATTCAATACCTATAATTGAGTGGAAATTTGCAGCAGCCAAATGAGCCAAAGGATGATGAAGTGGGAGTTGCAACACTAAGCCTAAAGACAAGAGGAATTGTTTTCAAATGTAATAGTGTGTTAGGTGAATTAAGTGTTGTAAGTTGGTGAAGTGAGTGTGGTAGGTAAACTTATTGTATAATTCAGATTTTCACTTCCCCTAGGCCTATAAATAGGGAAGTTCTCTAAGCTTGTAAACACACCCCAAGGGGGGGAGCTCTCAAACACTTCTCTAGAGCTCCCTTCCCTTCTCTCCCTCAAATTCTCTTAGTTTCCCTTTGTAGTTCTCAATTGTTGTAATAAGATCATTCTACTAAATTTTCTTTCTACTAAATCTCAAACACTTTTCCTTTCTCTTATTCTAAATTCTTCAAGCACTCTCTTCTCCAAATACTTCCCAAACACTTCTCCCATTTCCTTCATCAAATTCTCTAAATTTCTCAAACACGTTTCCTTTCTCTCCTCCAAATTTCCCAAACACATTTCCCTTCTCTTCCAAAAGTCTCCATGTCTCAAACACTTCACAAACACATTTCTCTCCCTTCCCTAAGTTCTCAAATTCTCCAAGTTCACAAACATTCTCCAAGTTCTCAAACACCTTTCTCTTCCCTTCCAAATTCCCCAAGCTTCCCAAACACCTTTCTCTTCTCCAAGTTCTCAAATACTTTCTTCCCCCTTCTCTAAAGCTCCCAAACACTTGTCAAACACTTTCTTCTCCCTCCTCAAAGTTCTCAAACACTTCCTTTCTTCCTCAAAGTTCTCTTAGTTTCCTTAATGTTTTCTTAGTTGTAATTTATTTTTCTTGTAATGTACATTCTTTCTTCTTGTTTTGTCTCTTTTGTTTTCATTTCTGTTTTGTGTAGGAAAACTGAATTGGATCATTCAATCACCAATCCCTGTGGAATCGACCTCGCACTTACATATGCTATACTACCGAACGGCTCGTGCACTTGCGAGTATCATAAGTTGAGGATGCAGCTGAATCCATTTGGTGCAGCTGAAATCTACGCAACAAGTTTTTGGGGCCGTTGCCGGGATCGGTAACATTGTTTGATTCTATTTGGTTTTCCTACTTTTTATTATTTTCATTTTTTGTATATAACTAGACAATTTCATGTTTTAAAGTTAATGACGTTAATTGACAAGTTGTGTTTGTAGTCCAACGGACAAGGACAATTGCCTGACAAGCAAGAGAACTGGGTTTGAGTCCCAGCTTACACAACACAAAAACAAAAGAGGTTCAAGTAGCATGTCGATTATTTCTTGTTTATGGTTTCATTCACTTGTTCTTAATTAAATATCTTGTTCAAGTTTACATAAACACCATATGACTCTTGGACTGATTAGTGAATGAATGGGTAGATATTGAAGACAAACACCATGTTTAAATTCTACTTGGTTCTTTATTGTTCTTCTTGTTCTTAATGGGTTCGGAATTTGTGTTTAGACTAAACACCATAGCTAAATGCTTTTTCTGAATACTTGATTAAAACCACACACCATATGGATAATCATATTTGAGAAAGAACGAACTCCATAAGCTAGTTTGATTAACTTTGTTGCTTGTTACTTTGAAACATGGAAGTGTTGATTTTTCCTTTTCCTTTTTTAGTTTTTATTTATTTATTTCCTAACCCTTTTAATTCCATTTCAAGTTTGTGTGTTTGTTTTAGAAATTTATGACAGCTTCATAAAAATGGAGAGAGATGGCAACCTCAATCATAAGAATGGGAAGTATGGAGCAGTGGGAGAAGTCGCGACCTCCAAGTGCATCCATGCTGAACCTAATCGCTTCAAGGGGGAGCATTTCAATCATTTCTCTTCTTTAAATTCTGTTTATTTCTTGGTTTGTTTCTTTTAGTACAACAATTTATGTCATTTGTTTGAGTTTGTTTAGAGTACTTAGTTCATTTTCATTTATGGTTTGTTGTCTCATTTTTTCTTAATTTATTTTTTTTTCCTTATCTTAAAAATTAAAAAAAATTCAAAAAGATTTTTCATATAAGCTGACTTATGGTAACTCCAGGAAGCACTTCCGTCAATACAGTGTCTAGGAGTTCTTTAGGCGACACATTCGGTGTCTAAGAAGTTTGGGTTTTAAGCGGGACCATTGTGACCCCTCCAACCTTCCCGGATCCCCTGGCTGTGTTTTTCTGAGGCCCTAAATTGGTCATCCGTGAGTTGCTTGTATATTCGTGTGTTTTTAAACTAAGTTTTTTTTTTATTTTCTTTGTTTTATTTTCTGTTTAGTCTTTGTTTTTATTTTATTTTTGTTTTTGTTTTGTTAAGTTAGCTTTTGTATTTATTTTGTTTAGTCGTTGTTTTTATGGTATGATTAGTTAGTTTATTTCTGAGTGTTAGAAACACATTTTTTATTTTATTTCAAACACTGCATTAAAAACAAAAAAAAATAAAAAAACAAAACAAAAAAACAAAAAACATTCAAGTAAATTAAAAATAATAAAAAAAACAAACAAACTTCTTCTTCTTCTTCTTCTTCTTCTTCTCCATCTTCTTCATCTTCATCATCATCATGGCTTACCTCTATTGTCTCGTACTTGTAGGATCTGCAGTAGTTCTACATGGTCATCATTTTTCCTCTGCAGTGCTTCTACATGCTGAGTGGCAAGGAGAGCCGCTTCTGGAGGTCCGCCACCATAGCCTTCAAGGAAGCCACTTCCTCGCTCAGAGCGGCACACTCCCGTGTCCTCGCCAGGAGTCGCATGCCCAAATTGGTAGCCGAGACCGCTTGGAGCACAGTTAAATCGTGGGACTCATCCACCGCCATCTTGTCAGACCTACGTGCCACATGCAGATGATCTGCTGGAGTTAGTTTACTGCCAATCAATGTTCCCAGGGCAGCACTGACCTGTTCGGCATTACCTCAGAAAGGTTCGGTATTGCCTCAGGAAAGTTTGAGGCAGTGCCGTGATGATATGAAGAGTTTGGGAAGACAGAGGTTGGAGGAGCCCTTATCTGGGCATTTGGTGGTGCAAGTGAGAGCTCAAGATTGAGATCATCAAGGTGAGTGCATGAGGATGCCATTTGTTTTCCTTCTGAATTTTTTGATATTTTTCCTTGAGTTTGCAGGAAGAAATGCTGGGTATCATCCGCTTGCAGAGATGTGGTTTAAATAGGCATATACTGATGAGAGAGAGCCAACACCATTTCGGAATTCCCGGGCATGTCTCAACCTAATCGCTTCAAAGGGGGAGCACATTAACTTTCACTTTACTTTACTTTTTTTTTTTCCGTGTTTTCGGGTGTTTTATGTTTTTGCCCGTTACTTTCATTTTCTAGTGTTTTGTGTTTTTCCCTTTCGGCTATCATCTTTGTTTTATTTTAGTTAGGAAACTGTGCTTTCTTTTCCGTTTGTCATCTTTGTTTTATTTAAGTTTGAGAAGTGTGCTTTCTTTTCCGTTTGTCGTTTTTGTTTGATTTAAGTTTGGGAAGTGTGTTTTCTTTGTCTTTTTCTTTTTCTTTCTGCAACTTTACTTTTTTATTTCTGAAACAAAAATAGAAAAAACAAAAACAACCAAAAAAATAAAAACAGTAGAAATCATTTCTTCAGAGCGCTAGGTGTCTCGACCATAGGAGCTTTGAGTTTGGCCCTCTGGCTATCCTCTTCGGGGCTTCACGCACAGCCTCTTGGGGCTCACCACTTTAGCTCCCAAATATCGCAATCTTAGCTTGAGTATAACTACTCTCGCGATTCTGCTTGCTTGCGTTTACCCGGTCGGTCTAGGTCCTCCAGCGCTTTCGCATGTCACGAGAATACAACTCTACCATCTTTGATAGGTTTTTATTCTCGTCCCGCAATACTTCTAGCTGGTGTCGATTCACCTCCACTATCCTTGCCCTCTCCCTTTTCAAGCTTTTTATAGCAGGTCTGACACTCTTCAACCATACTTCGCTCCGCCGCTCACTGACCTTTCAGAATCTCTACCTCATGGGACTTCGCAAGTAGGCGATGACCCAAACTTGCAACACATGCTGACTCTGCACGCTCAGTGCCAGGGCATCACTCGTGACCCGGTTGTCATCCCTTGTCCCGAACACACGTATATCTTTAGGAGTCACTAAAGATACTGGTGCCATTGCTTGGCCCCATGTCTGAGTCGGTGGAGCTAGGTTGAGATTCAACGAAAATGGGTAGGAAGAGGCCATTTGATTTCTCACTTTTTTCTTTTTCTTGCTTCTTTTCTCTTTTGTGTTTTTGAGTTTGTGTGTTTTCCCTTCTTTTTCCTTCTTATAGACATAGTTTTTGACAAACCCTAGCCATTGCAGCGTTGAGCATTTTCTAAATCTCCAGCAGTCCTTGAGTCCCACAACCTTCGCGTTTTCCAATTGTACCCAACTCATTTATCACGACTTTGCTTTGTCTAACAGACGCGTTCAACAAAGTCTTTGCGCCTTTCCATGAGCCCGTAATTTCCGCTTGTGAAAAATACGGTGCCTCTACTTGTCAACACGTGTCTCGCTCTGTCGAAACATCAAGGACCACATTATCTCTTTTCAGAAATCCCGCATTCGCGCTTCGAAAATAAAAATAAAAATAAAAAAATGTAAAAAATAAATAAATAAATTGAAACGTGTGGGTTTCGGATTTCATTTTGGGTCAGGTTTTACCGTTGTTGGGTTAATTTCATTTTGGGCTTCGGGGTGTTTTTTGTTTTGGGTTTCAGTTTGCATATGACTATCCGTTTAGGGCTTACTGTTTTGAGTGTTTTATTGTTTCATTTTTATTTTTATTTGTTTGTTTTGTAATTTTTATTTTTGTAACTATTGTATTTTATTTGTGTATTTTAATTCTTGTGTGTTTTATTATTTTTATTTACTTTAGTACCTTTCATTTCTTGTTATGACATTGTTTGTGGCTAATTTTTAAACATTGAGGACAATATTCATTTCTAGGTTTGGGGGTATTAGAGTTTAGCATGTAAATTTGGTTTTTCCTTAATTTAAATTTTTTTAGTTGCTTGTTTTTATTTTTATTTTTATTTTATTTTTGAGTCTTGCTTTTATTTTTATTTTTATTTTGTTTTTGAGTCACTTTCCGAACACATATGATGAGATTGTGATAAATGTTGCATGACTTAAATGAAAATTGGATTTCATTTTATTTTATTTTTAAAAAAAATTTATATAAAAAAAATAGTAAAAATTTAAATTGAAAAAAAAATAAATTTGGTATTGTTCTAGCATGATATGTTCGAAACCTTTGCACTTGCCATTTGTTTCATAATTTTCTAATTAAAGGATTTGCATGATCTAAAGAATTGTATGAAGCATAAATTAGACTTATATAACCAACCATATAAAGTGAGCTTTTGAGCCTTATACTTCATTTCATGAGTGTTATACACATACTCTTAATTTCTTGTCATCTAAGTTGTTGTTTGATCTCATTATTCATTGATTTGGTTGAACACTTAAAAGTCATTCATTCTTATGCAATTTGATTTCATGACATTTAAGAAATGATATTAAGGCCATCTTTGGATCGTTTGTGCCTTTCAAGCTAACCTTATGCATGCTTAAGCATGATTTTCCATTGTTAACAATTTTGAGCCTACATGTAAACCTTTTCTTTCATTTAGCCAATTTTATTTCCTCACCTTAGCCCGAAAAACAAATATTTACCTTTCTAAGGAACTTATGAGCTTTAATTAGGATGTGTTTTTCATGCTAAGTTTGGGAAGAGGTTTTACATTTCAAAAAAAAAAAAGGAAAAAAAAAATTCACACAATTGGTGAAAGAAAAGAGAAAAGTTGTAGTTGATTGAAAAATCATTTTTGGGCCTTCAAAATAAATTGGTGATTATTCAATAAAGGAGTATGAATCATTGTAAATGAAGGTATAAGGAGTTTTGATCATATAAAAATAAATTCTCATTGTGATGATTCGAAGTCTTGTAAACAATTGTTTCATGCTCTTATATTTTGAGTTCCTTGGACTTTGTTTTATCCATACCCTTCATTTCTTACTCACCTTACACCCTTGGCCCCATTACAACCTATGTTAAAGACCTAAATTGATCTTAAATGTCATGTGGTTGAATTGCATTCATTTTTCTACTTTTAAGTGTTTGGCATCCTTCTTGAGATCATATTAATGCAAGTTCTTCATCTTTCTATTTCGAGTTAAGTCCCTTCTGGTTTAACTATAATCTCATATTTATAACTGAGTGTTGCATTATAACCCTCTTCTGAGTGATTCATTTGTGAGAGGACAACTTTGGTGAGATTTGAAGTTGAACTTGTGCTTTGTATGATTTTTGAAATTGTGTCAAAACTAAGATTGGGGAATTTGTTGCATTTGGCTATCACACTACCACACTTTGAGCATGTTGTGTTTCGAACTTTGCCACTTTGTGAATAATGTCCAAAATTGAGCTTTTATTGTTAAAAACGTTTAAGTCATGTGCATGAGTCATTTCTCTTCGGAAATGTTCGGAAAGATTATTTTGAGTTCTTTTTATTTTTGTGATTGTTTTTATTTTTATTTTTGATTTTGCTTTTATTTTTGTTTTTGTTATTTTGCTTAAGGACTAACAAATCTAATAAGTTTTCTAACCATTTTGTTTTGTAGAGTTAGAAAAACGTTTGTGGGTATTCGTATTGTTAAACCCTCAGGAGACACAACTCCTCCTACTAGGGATGCCTAGAGGTTTAAAGGCTTGTTGCATACGCTAAATGCAATCGAGTTACCTACGAAAGTGGTCTAATTAACTTCTTATTTGTTTTTTATCTTTGTTTTCCTTTTGTTTTGCTCGAGGACTAGCAAAATCTAGGTTTGGGGGTATTTGATCGGTCTATAATTACATATCATTTTGTACCCTTCTAACTTATGATTTAGTTATGTTTTTGAGTTAAATTTGTGTTTTTAATAAGTTTTGTGTTTGTTTCAGTGTAATAAGCTTGAGACTCACTAATTGCATTTTGGAGACAAATTAGCTCAAAACGGTGTTTGTAGATCAGTCAACTTCACGGATTGGACTGTACTTGCTCAAGAAGAACCAGATAATGAGCCATACATCATTGGAAAGATACGGAAGTCTATTTTCTGTAGAATTTTACGGTTCATGATTCCGAGTCTTCTAGAGAAAGTTATACATGTTTTGGCAACTTAAGGTCAAATTCGGCAGCATCTGCGTTGCTGGGCCAAAAATCACATTTGAAGGCCTTTCCGATTTGTCCTTGAGTTGGGCTGCATATGCTTGGAAAGATAAGACAAAGAGCTTCAAGATCCATATTTTTCCAGATTTTTCAGACTAGAGGCACAAGCCCAAAACGAGCCCACAAGCTGGCTGCAATGCATTGTCATGCATGACATATGCATGATGAAGTGTTGTTGATTGTGGGAAAGTTTGGTGAAACATATTCAATACCTATAATTGAGTGGAAATTTGCAGCAGCCAAATGAGCCAAAGGATGATGAAGTGGGAGTTGCAACACTAAGCCTAAAGACAAGAGGAATTGTTTTCAAATGTAATAGTGTGTTAGGTGAATTAAGTGTTGTAAGTTGGTGAAGTGAGTGTGGTAGGTAAACTTATTGTATAATTCAGATTTTCACTTCCCCTAGGCCTATAAATAGGGAAGTTCTCTAAGCTTGTAAACACACCCCAAGGGGGGGAGCTCTCAAACACTTCTCTAGAGCTCCCTTCCCTTCTCTCCCTCAAATTCTCTTAGTTTCCCTTTGTAGTTCTCAATTGTTGTAATAAGATCATTCTACTAAATTTTCTTTCTACTAAATCTCAAACACTTTTCCTTTCTCTTCTTCTAAATTCTTCAAGCACTCTCTTCTCCAAATACTTCCCAAACACTTCTCCCATTTCCTTCATCAAATTCTCTAAAGTTCTCAAACACGTTTCCTTTCTCTCCTCCAAATTTCCCAAACACATTTCCCTTCTCTTCCAAAAGTCTCCATGTCTCAAACACTTCACAAACACATTTCTCTCCCTTCCCTAAGTTCTCAAATTCTCCAAGTTCACAAACATTCTCCAAGTTCTCAAACACCTTTCTCTTCCCTTCCAAATTCCCCAAGCTTCCCAAACACCTTTCTCTTCTCCAAGTTCTCAAATACTTTCTTCCCCCTTCTCTAAAGCTCCCAAACACTTGTCAAACACTTTCTTCTCCCTCCTCAAAGTTCTCAAACACTTCCTTTCTTCCTCAAAGTTCTCTTAGTTTCCTTAATGTTTTCTTAGTTGTAATTTATTTTTCTTGTAATGTACATTCTTTCTTCTTGTTTTGTCTCTTTTGTTTTCATTTCTGTTTTGTGTAGGAAAACTGAATTGGATCATTCAATCACCAATCCCTGTGGAATCGACCTCGCACTTACATATGCTATACTACCGAACGGCTCGTGCACTTGCGAGTATCATAAGTTGAGGATGCAGCTGAATCCATTTGGTGCAGCTGAAATCTACGCAACAACAAGTTATCAATATGGCCTCGATAATGTGTGTAAATCATTGTTGTCAACAAAATTTACCAACATGTTATCGATATATTTTCACCGTTGGTGGAGCCAATTAAGGCCCACAAGGGTCACTTGACCCTTCTCAATATTTTGAAAATATTATATTTATCTATGTTATCCAAATTGTTTTATAGCTATACTTACTACCCTTCTCACAAACGTAAATTGTCTACAATGAACATGAATATGATCTATATTTGTCTTCATGTCTTCATATGTCATTTATATGTGTGTGTAATGAATTTTATTTGATTTTCTCATTCTATCTAAAATCAACTTTTGATACTCTTTCATTATTTTTAGGTTGCTAGAATTTGGGTTATACTTACTAGGATATTAAATTTGTGATATTGAAATTTAATCATTATAATGAATTCTTATATATATTTTCCTACTAAAAAAAAACTAAGTTCATTGTAATTATAAAGCTATTTAAAGTTGACCCTCCTTGTAGAATTCCTGGTCCGCCATTTTTCACCAATAATATTGATTCACATATAGACCAATTCAATCTCTAATATTAAAGACCGAACATCTTGCACATAGAATTTATAAATAAAGGGAGACCTTAGAAGATGTAGAGAGACCTTAGAAGTGAATTTCGAAACCAAGTTATTTTTTACATGTAGAGAGACCTTAGAAGATTACTCATTGGAGCTGAGGAACCTAGCCATGACTATCCTATCCCAAATGGAAACTGCTTTACAAATGGAAGACAAGGAAGTGACCAAGTTTTTTGAAGATGGAATGCAGTCAATGAGGATGAACTATTACCCTCCATGTCCTCTTCCGACGGAAGTCATCGGTCTTACACCTCATTCTGATTCTTCGGGTCTCACCATCCTCCAACAAGTCAATGAAATGGATGGTCTCCAAGTGAAGAAAGATGGGATATGGGTTCCTGTTAAGCCACTACCAGATGCCTTTACTGTCAACATTGGAGACATTTTAGAGGTGATCATCTTTAACAATTATCCAAAAACTAAACTTCATTCACCATAATAATTTCATCTATTGCAACTATATTATTTTTTTGTTGTGTTCATGGCAGATTCAAACAAATGGTGTTTATCGCAGCATTGAGCATCGGGCAACAGTTAACCCTGAAAGAAAGGCTCTCGATCGCTACATTTTACACCCCGGGAATTGGTTGTGAAATTGGTCCAGCTCCTAGCTTGGTCACTGAGCAAACACCTGCAGCATATACAAGGGTGGGAGTTGAAGATTATTTCAAAGCCTTTTTCGCACGTAAGCTTCAAGGAAAGTCTTTTCTTGATGAGCTGAGGATAAAGTATTAGAAACTTACGCTATTCCATTTGATTTTCTGAAGAAATAGACAGAGGGGTATTCTTGTATAATTAGTATTGTTTTACTACTGTTGTCATAAATTTTCATCAAATGATAAAGTTTGTACGAATTGTTAAAGTTCAATGAATTATCAGAACTAAGAAAATGAAGAATGAAGAGAATAAGAATTTGTTAACTGTATTGATTAATTAATTGTGTAAGGGCCACTTTATTGTTGTTTGCTAGCTTTCTTCATTTGTAATGCCTTGGGTTTTGAAATGAGGAAATGATGGCACATGCCATCTTTGTTTAAAAGCTGGAGACAAAGAGATGAAGTGGGAGCCAACACTTGAGTGATCTACACCTAAAGCAATTGGAGTGCAATTCAGTGGGCATGTGCGGCTATTTTATGTGGCTAGCAAAGTCAAGAAAGAGGAGCGGCTAGTTGTAGTCATAAATGTTCCTTGTCTTGAGGAGGACTTTGAAGGTGGCTAGCTGGCCTTTGGAACATGTGAAAGACTCCTTTTGACTGACCATCACGTGGCTTCCTTTGGCATGCGGTTTCTCTCTCTCTTTTGGAGAGTGCTGCATGGGTTTATAAAAGGGAGAAAAGGAGCATTGCTAGAGAGGTGGGCAGTGTGCCGCACCATCTTGGAGGTGCCGTTTGCACCATGTGAGAGAGAGAGATAAAGGAGCTGCTGCTCCTCTTTGTTGCGGCTGCATATTTGAAGACGGTTTCCTTGTTCTGACGAGTGAGAGAAAAATCCATTTCTCTCCTGGTCTTTGGGTGTGGCACTATTTGTTCTCTCTTTTTGGTATTGGTGTGTGAGTGACTTGGGTGTATTTGAGATTTGGGTTGTGAGAGTTAAACTCTGTAATTCCTAGGATAGGTGAGAGGGTTAATCTCCTTTGGTTGTAATCTCTTTTGGGATACTAGTGGAATTTCTCGCTGTCTTCGAAACTGGATGTAGGCTGCACACGGGCCGAACCAGGTATAAATCCTTGTGTCGTTTGGATTTCTGTATTTCATATTTTGCTCTTGTTGTTTCAACGGTTTCATATCAACCACCCCAGTGCAATCCGCTTCCGCTACGCACAGCAGAATTGGCAGAGAAGGATTTTGCAAAATTTGCTCAGCTCAGCTTTGAAAGTCCGAGAGCTAGCAAGCGTATATTTCTCTATATGTTTTCACACACTCACACAGTACACATGACCGTCAGCCTTAGCCTACACACACACACTCAACACTGCATCTCAGCCTTACATCTGTCACCTTCTAAGGGACAGAATGAATGCATCTATTTTAAAACAGTGCTTACTTATTCTAAGTCCTAATTAGCTCAATGCTTACACATTAACACTCCCCTTTAAGCTTTGAGCTGATATAACTCCAAGCTTATGTCTGAGGTAGTTGAATCTGTCCTTGGACAAAGCTTTGGTAAATATGTCTGCCACTTGATCTTTGGTTGGGCAATATACCAGATCAATAACACCTTGCTGCAGAGCATCCTTGATGAAGTGATACCTCCTGTCAATGTGTTTTGTCCTTTGATGAAACACCGGGTTCTTTGTGATTGAAATAGCAGAAGTATTATCACAGGTTCAGTATGGTTGCTTCAGTTTGCAGCTCACCAAAATCTTCCAAAACAAACCTGAGCCATATGGCTTGAGTTGTAGCTTCTAATGCACTGACATATTCAGCTTCAGCAGTTGAAAGTGCAACACAATTCTGCTTAACAGAAGCCCATGAAAAAACTCCACTGCGAAGGAAAAAGCATAGCCGGATGTGCTTTTGCTATCTTCAAGTGAGCCTCCCCAATCACTGTCACAATACCGAATTAAAACTGCCCTCTTGCCCTTCTCATACATCAAACCATAGTCTAATGTCCCTTTAATGTATCTAAGCACCCTCTTAGCAGTTCCATAATGCTTATTTGTGGGATTGTGCATATATCTAGCTAGCAGTCTGGCAGCATACATTACATCTGGTCTGGTAGGTCAGATATAGCAAACTGCCCATAATTTTTCTATATTGTTCTTCACTAGCTGCTCCACTCCCATCATCCTTGCTTAGCTTCTCAGTGGCCACAAGTGGAATAGAAACCGATTTGCATTCTTTCAATCCAAACTTATTCAACAAGGAAGAGGCATACTTCCTTTGATGAATGAAGATGCTAGCTTCGGTTTGGATCACTCCCATTCCAAGAAAATGGTGAAGTAGGCCCAAGTCAGTCATCTCATACTTCTCTTTCATATCTTGCTTGAATTCATTCAACATCTCTTGATTGCCTCCTGTGTATACTATATCATCCACATAGATGGATACTATTAGTATATCATTTTCTCCCCTGTCTTGGTATACAGAGTAGCTTCACTCAAGCTTTTCTCAAACCCACACTGAATGAGATAGCTGTCAATCTCTCCATACCAGGCTCTAGGTGCCTGTTTTAGTCCAAAAAGGGCCTTGTGCAATCTGTAGACCTTGTCCTCCTTGCCATCAAGCACAAATCCCTCAGGTTGGTCAACATACACCTCTTCCTGTAATTTTCCATTCAAAAATGCAGATTTAACATCTAATTGGAACAACTTCCAGCTTCTTTGTGCAGCAAGAGCAATCAAGGTTCTGATTGTATCCAATCTAGCAACCGGAGCAAAAGTTTCATTGTAATCGATCCCTGGTTTCTGCACATACCCCTTGGCAACTAGCCTTGCCTTGTTCTTTTGTACTGAGCTTGATTCTTGCAATTGCAATTATTTTGGTCGGAGTACAGCTTGATTCTTGCAATTGCAATTATTTTGGATCCTCGTTATAAGTTACATTTTGTAGAGTGGGCTTATACCAAGCTTCATGGTAAGGATTCTGAAGAATTTAAGTGTGTTAGAGACACATTGGCTTCTCTTTTTGATGTGTACTCAGAAAGTTTATCTCATCTTGTTAATTTGAATTATGGAATGAATGAGACGACTAATCACACGGAAGGTGGAGATACCATTTTTGAGGTAACATAACTACTTTTATATATATACCATGTATTGTTGCATATTGTATGTCTCCTTAATTTTTGTATGTTTCATTTTGTATGATGTAGGATTTTGATATTAGTTACAAAAATGGTCCAAGTTCAAGTAGGAAAAATGAATTGCATAAGTATTTGGATGAGGAAAGACTAGATAGAAAGCAAGACATAGATGTTCTTTCTTGGTGGCAAATGGAGCATTTTCATTATCCAATACTTTCACATCTAGCTCGTGATGTGTTAACAATTCCTATTTCTACGGTTGCATCGGAATCGGCTTTTAGTGTTGGAGGGAGAGTATTAGATCAATATCGTAGTTCGTTATTGCCTGAAATTGTTCAAGCTTTATTGTGTACTCGAGATTGGCTTTTTGGCAAAGGAGGTATTAATTATATAACTAAAAACTAGTCTGTTTTTTTTCTGTTTTTTTTTCATTATGTGAATTAATAATGATTTGTAATTTTTGGGTTTTCAATGCTTAGCTATGGAGGAAGAGATAGAAATCCTTCCTGAAGATGTCTTCAAACTTAACTGTGAAGATACTAGATCGGGACAATGCTCCAATAGTATTTCTCTTGGTGATTGATGTGAGGTATGGATGAGTAATTGATATTTTATCAATATAATATTTCTCAATAATTGTATACTTTCTCATAGTTGTCTATGTGTTTTTTTTCTTCCAGGAACATTGCAAGTGAAATGTTGAAGTTGGATCACATTCATGGATGCTATACATGTTGTTTTCTTTTTTGTTCTCAAGTTTGGTGTAAATGTTTAATATATTTTTAGTTTTTTTTTGGGAATGTTAATGATCTTTTTGGGCATGTATAATATAATGTGTTGTTTGGAACGACATGAATGCCATGTCTATATTTTGGTGTAAATGTTTAATACATTTTAAGCTTTTTTGGGGAATTTTTTCCTGCATCTATAATGTATTGTCTGCGAGGTAATTGATATTTTATTTGAAGATTTTAAAATATATTTTTAAAAATTGTTTATTTTTCTTATAGTGTAAATCGTGTCGTGTCGTGTGATTCGCGAATTGTAACGGGTCGTGTTCGTGTTGAGCATTTCCAACCCGTTTTCTTATTCGTGTCGTGTCGTGTCGTGTCAACCCGCTTTCTTAACGGGTTCCAACACGAACACGACCCGAATACTGATAACACGACACGAATGCCAGGTCTGGTGTTATAAATCTGAAGTTAAATAAATTCTTCCCTAAACTGAGCTTAACAAACTATGAAGTTTCTGTTTTTCACTTTTAAACATCCTCAACACGCATGCCTTAACGGTGTTTCTACATGGCAGCTTAATATCATGAGAGATATATGCAAATAAAGCCCTAATGGAGTCATATTCAACAAAGCTAAAAGGCAAATTATGCTTGATGATCGCCTATATTAACAAATCACGAAATTTCACATGATCAAATTGCGGGGAACGCAATCCTGAAGATGACATAAGTAATTGTTTCACATCACCATGTGACTTCTTAAGGCAATTTTTAGCATGATTCAACAAATTTCCTGTACCATACCTACTATCACATGCATATATAATCCCACAACTTTTACATTTAGCACGTTTTTTTGTATCTTCACCCATAGGCAATAAATCAAATGATTCCCAAGCAGGAGATCTTAGTTTACGCCTACCCACATTGACTCTAACCTTTTTCTTTGTAGGGCTTAACTCTTTATCTTCTGTATTTTCAGTAGTTGTATCAATACCCATTGAAATGTCAATAGACTCCTCATCATTAATCTCAAAAACATTGACATCACTATTTCCTGTAACATCCATCACACCCCCTTCAAAAAGAAAACAAGAAAGACATATTAAAATATCATTAGAAATAACAATTCAAAAGATGGCCAACGGACATGATCTGAAAAGGTAATTCTTTACTTTATTCATACAAAAAAAAGTAGCTTTTGTCAATTTAATAATATTGCAGCCATCATTAGTATTTAGTACCACTTACAGCAAGTAAACACCGAAAATCATTCACATTTGCAGATTTTTCTAGTTTCTTCAACAGACCAACATTAGAAAAGCTTTGTAGAGACAGAATACTTAGCAAACTCAAAAAAACATATCTTCAGTTAGATGAACTCATTAATCCAGACCAAGATTATGAGAATTTCAAGCAAAATGTATTATAAATCCTTAAACCACAGACCCATAAAAAACTATGAATCTATGATAGCAGCAACATAAGTAGACATGAACCAGAACGGAGGAATCATATACTGTTTACCAAACATGATCATGTCAATTAATGATGCTAAAGCAGAAAAGAAAGAAGATGCCACACAAATATGAAATATCTGAAGAGAAGATTGTTGTACCTGCTTGACTTGAGAGAGTATTTCAGTCTCAAGAAGAGAAATGATGATTGACAGAGAGAAAGTTTGAGAGAGATCGTAGGAAGAGAAGAAGATGAGGTTTTGAGAGAGAGAGAGAAAGTGAACTGTGATTGTGAGTGTGCGGCGGAATGAATGAGACGCGGAATGCTATTGTGCTAGGGTTGGTAAGGATTTTAGAATAGACAATTAAAGACTACCCTACCCCTTTAACGGGTTGGTTCGTGTTTTTCGCGAATGGACACTGAAACGACCCGTTAGCTTATCGTGTGGCTAACGGGTTACACGATAGCAACACGACACGATAACACGAACACGAATCCTGAATTTTTTTTGCGAATTCGTGTCGTGTTATTCGTGTTTCGTATGATATTGCCAGGTCTAGATAACACGACACGAATGCCAGGTCTGGATATTTCTCTCTTGTTCTTCAACCTGAGAAGAAATGCAAGGACTGGAACAATTGTTTCCTGCTTCTGTCACTTCGTGTAAGTTGGAATCACTCACAATACTCGATTGATCTTAAGTAATTGTCACTGTAGTAGGCATCTCTGCCCGTTCTTTCCAGCTCCAAGCTATACTTTCATCAAACACAACATCTCTTGACAAAATTAACTTCTTAGTGAAAGGATCAAATACTCTGTACCCCTTCTCACAAACAGCATATCCAACAAATATACCTTTGACACTTTTAGCATCAAGCTTCTGCCTTGTTTCTCCAGGTACATGTACATAGCAAGGTGATCCAAAGACTTTGAGATGTCCAATGCCTGGTTTTCTGCCGCTATATGCTTCAAATGGGGTCATATTTTCCAGTGCTTTGGTAGGTGATTGATTGAGAAGATACACGCCTGTGTGAGCAGCTTCTGCCCATAAAAAGTAAGGCATATTCTTCTCATAAAGCATTGCCTTGGCCATCTCTACCACAGTTCTATTTTTCCTCTCTACTACCCCATTTTGTTGAGGGGTGTAGGCTGTGGTTAGTTGCCTTTGAATCCCACCTTCTTCATACAATTTGCTGAATTCACTAAATGTGAATTCTCCTCCTCTATCACTTCTCACACACTTCACTTTGAATCCACTTTGTAATTCTACCATTGATTTAAACTTTCTGAAGGTTTATTGCATCTGATTTATACCTTAGGAAATAAACCCAAGCCATCCTTGTGCAATCATCAATAAGTAGCATAAAGTACCTGTTTCCAACTATGGATTCAGTCTCATTGGCCCACACATATCTTATGTATCAGGTCAAGTGGATTTCTTGCCCTCCAAGCTTGTTCTTTGGGAAACCGGTCTCTATGTTGTTTTCCCAATTGACATCCTTCACACACGCCCTTGGTTTCTTCTATACATGGGAGACCATGAACCATTTCTTGGTCTCTTAATTGTTTGAGGCTTCTAAGATTTAGGTGCCCCAATCTCTTGTGCCAAATCCAAGTGCACTCTGTCACATTGGCCTTCAATGCAATGTGATTGTTTTGCATTAAAGATAAAGGGTAGCACCTGTTGTTTTTCATCTTGACCTTGAGAACCAATTTTTCAAGTGAAGGTCCATAAAAAATGCAGCACATACCACCACCAAAGAGCAAACAATACCCATGCTCATCCATTTGCCCAACACTCAACAAATTTTCTTCAGACCAGGTAGATACATAACCTCCTTGATGTATTTCATCCCTGTGCTTGTATCAATCATTAGTGAGCCTATGCCTGCAACATCCACCAAGTGTCCAGTAGGCATTTGTACCTTGCCCGCTATCAACCAGCAGGTCAGCATTTCCAGTCATATGGTTCCTGCACCCGCTATCAATGTACCAATTTCCATTAATTTTCACTTCAGTAGTAGCACTATTAGCATAAAACAGATTTCCAATCATCTCAGTCTGATTTACACAGTTTGCCTTTTGAGTAGCCTTACCTGTTGTGCATTCCCTAGCCAAATGTCCAAATCTATCACAATTAAAACATTTAGGCTTCCCCTTATACCTACACTCACCAAAGTGAAATTTGGAACACACCTTGCACTGTGGTTTAGCAGCATCTTGATTTGTTTGCTGTGGTGAGCTAAATCTGGAATTTGGTGCAAAGTTGTTCTGCTGAAACTTTCCCTTCGACTCCCATGGTTTCCCCTTAGGATTCCAATTCTGTTGAGACTTAGAACCACTGGACTGAGGGTTATTCTTGTTTTGCTGCCCTTTTGAATTCACAGAGAAATAAGCAAATGCCCTTTCAGTAGTGTTCACATTATGTAAATCAAACCTTTGCTCTTGGCTTTTCAAAATAGCCACAATTTCAATAACCAAGCATATAGGATCGTATGGTTTACTAAGGCTAATCAAAACTTTCTGAACAAGTCTTTCATTAGACAGAAGCTCACCAAATGTTTTCATTTGGTTTATCAAATCATTTAGCCTAGTCAAATAACCAGATAAGGTTTCATCATCTCTCATCCTAGCATACTCAAACTCATGCCTCAGATTTTGTAGTTTTACAGACCTTACCTGATCACCACCATGATATTCTCCATACAGCGAATCCCAAGCCATTTTTGCTGTTTCAGCATTAGCTATTCGTGGGAAAATCTGATCTGAAACTGCAGTCTGAATAATGCCCAGCGCCTTAGCATCTTGCATATGAACAGCTGCTGTTTTCTCATCAACTTCCTCTTCTGAGCTTCCTTCAGCCTTCTTCTTCTTTGGATCTGAGGTCGAAATCCCCTTTTCAACCAATTTCCACAACCCATGCGACTTGAAAATCGTGGTCATTCTAATTCTCCAGAATTCGTAATTCTCACCAGAGAAGATTGGAGTTCTCACTTCAGAACCGCCAGATCCAGCCATCTCTTAGCTTCGATAAAACGAATCACAAGTCGAAATCTGATTTTAGCTTCGCCCGAGCTCAACCAATCTTGAGTGGAGCTCAAATTCTTACGCCCAGACCTTAATCGATCGAACTTGACTCTGAGGCCATGTTAAAGTTCAATGAATTATCAGACTAGGAAAATGAAGAATGAAGAGAATAAGAATTGGCAGAGAAGGATTTTGCAAAATTTGCTCAGCTCTGCTCTGAAAGTCCGAGAGCTAGCAAGCGTATATTTCTCTATATGTTTTCACACACTCACACAGTACACATGACCGTCAGCCTTAGCTGTACACACACACACTCAACACTGCATCTCAGCCTTACATCTGTCACCTTCTAAGACAGAATGAATGCATTTTTTTAAAACAGGGCTTACTTATTCTAAGTCCTAATTAGCTCAATGCTTACACATTAACACGAATGTTGTATTACCGCCTCAAACTCGAATTGAGTGAGTGCCACCAGCTCTTATAACTTTATAAGGACAGTTCAGTGTGAAATCTCTCCAAGATTAAAAGAAGAAAACTTCTTTTTAATTAATAACCAATAGTGCGTACACTTAATTACAAACGGCACAATTGGAAAGAAACCTAAAAAATAGTGGATTATACAATCACTCCACCCTTCCCTCAAATCTAAACATGGACTCTTACCCCTCTTGAATCCCCACTTAAACCCACCTAAGACAATCCATACTGCACAGTTCCTGTATTCCTGTGAGCAGCTACAGCAACGGCTGCGGCACCAACCGGACCAAACTGAGATTGCGCCTGCAGCAGTTTTGAATCTATCACATGTAAGTGATCTGCCTTCGTGGGTGGTGGGTAGTATGGATTGGTGTTGACTTCAATGGCCATGCGAGGAGCAGGTTTTGCTGCTAAGTTGCGTTGTTCTGGCTGGGGTTGCAGGTTTTGGGCATGTTGGTTGCTCTTGAAATGTGAAGAGGTTGCTGCCCTTTAATATCATTTGAAATATATAGCCCTTTATTATGTAATAAATGAGAATAATGCCCTAGCTGACTATGATCCTCATCATTAGTACCTCCAGTCTCTTAATTATAAATAAATTGTTGCAACTAATGTGATGTGGATGTTATAAACTCATCTCTTATATAGTTCATCTTCTTCTTTCTTTCTTTATTTTTTATTTTTTTTATACAAATAATATTATACTTTAATTTAATTTAAACTTCGGACAGGGGTATTCGAACTTAGGTGTAGAGTGGGGAGCATATCCGTTTTAGTCAACTTGGCTAAGCCCATATCTGCTTAGTTCATCTTCTTTTACTTCATAGGTTCATCACCCTTAGGCCCCGTTTGGTTCATAGGAAAGGAGGCTTGGGGATCGGGAGGCTGGGGATTCGGAAATCAATTATTTTCTCATATTTGGTAAGTCTATGCATGAGAAATCATTGCCTTCCACATGGGAAAATAAGGGGGAAAGTGAAGCTCATCCTTCCCCCTTGGGTTTTGTTTTCCTCCTTACGGGAAAGTTTGGGAAAATGAGCCAACATTAAATACACATTTTTTATGACCATATTGTCTCTATTAACAATTTAGAATTACAATATAGCATTCAATGCATTCTTTTTTTATTTGATTTTATATGGGTATAATTGGAAAATTAACAAACTTTTTTTCCATTCCTACACAAATCAAAAATGTGAAAGGAAATAAAGTGGTATTTTTTGATTACTTTTCCAGGATTACCAAACTTTGGAAAGGAATCTCCATTTCCTATTCTTTAGAAAATGACATGAGAAGTAATTTTCCCTCAAATTTGTTCCATGAACCAAATGGACCTTAGATATAAATAAAGTGGTGCACCTATAGTTCATCCTAGACTTGATAGTTGTATCTGTTTTTGTTTTCCGTAAAGCCAATGGTCTGTTTCCCGATATCATTTGCGATGCTTTGGCTGAAGATGTACTGTAACAAGTTTTGATGAAATAATCATCGCTTTTTCTCTCTCGCAAAAACAGACCTGACTTGATTGGTGTAGCTTTCCAAATGTTGACATGTGTCATTTCCGATATGACTTGATTTTTTATTTGTCTTGTTGAGCCAAATACTACGCATATTTTGTACCAATCAATATTGTCAATTTCTGAATTTGTGACCATTGATGCGAGAGCATAATCCATGAAAGTAATAAACCGTATTTTGTTAGAATGCTGCTTGTTTTTTTTTGGTGAAAACCAAGGTATCCCCCGCGCGATTGCGGGGACTAACCCTCGAGGTACTGTCCGGGCGCAAAGCGGAGACCTCTCCCAACAAAGTCTGCTCTATTCGCAAGCGCCTAGGATCGAACCCAGGACCTCTTGTTTAAAGGATCCAAGCCCCTTCCACTTGGACCAACTCCTGTTGGTAGAATGCTGCTTCTTAGCTACCTGCTCTAAGCCTGTAATCACCATATACCATTAGAATGAGGTGTAAGACCGATGATAATACCTGCAACCTGTAGTGTACAATATATAATTAAAACGTTAACTATAATTAATCTGCAACTAGCAATTATTTCAGTGACATTTCTCTTCCTAATATTAAAAGAAATTTTAAATTCAAATCCTCCTCCATGTTGATTATTCGTACTCACCGATCGGCATAGTATGAAATATCGATAATATCGAAGAAATATCGAAGATATTTCGATTTTTTGAATCACGCATATTTCGGAACATATCCATGTATATATCGTATAAATATCGACAATATCGACGATAATATCGAAAAATATCCATGTCGATAATTTCGCTCACACTTTAACAATATGTTGTCAAAATATCGGTGTAATATCGCTAAAATATCGAAAATATCGAAAATATCAATGTAAAGGGAAAAAAAAATATAGGCGAAAAAAGGGAGAAAAAAAATACACAAAGGTGATTTGAACCCCTCCCATTTTACTCCTCTAACATCTTAACCACCATATCACTTAGGTTTTTGAGATAATATACTAACATATTTATATTTATATGGATGGCATGTTAACAATTACATGCAAAACTATTTTGGGGATTTATCATTTGATGACTACTCTTCACAATACACTTACTCTACACATAGAGATGATGAAGATAGTGAAAATTTTGAACCTCATAAGAACTCTATGTGGTAGTAAGTCACTCATGTATCTTACCACGCAATGTATAAAGTGTAAAATACTGTAGTAAATCATTATATATAAATGATTATGGCGTGTTTTTTCTTTTTTGATTAATTACTACATATTTTCAACACTCACAGTGTTTGCCAGCTCGCCTGTATAATCAACTTAAATAAGTTAAATCCATCATGCAATGCATTTCTTTCTAATTCTTTTGTGATAAACTAATAGATAATTGACTAAATAAACATTCTCCAAAGTTTCAATAAAAATTTCCAAGTTTTTCTTACAATTTATGTGGTTTTTATTCAATTTTTATCGATATCGAATAATATCCCGATATTTTCATTCGAAATTTCCGTGTTTTTGGACTACCGATATTTACAATATCATCGATATTTAGACCTTGCCTGTCGGCACTTGCAAAATTATTCCAAAATTTCCTCACAATAATAGTCCCATATAAAAAAACAAACGTGGGGTGGGGTAGAGGGGGAGGCGGGGGGACCTCATATCATGATTCATGAGCAAGAGAGACTCAAGCAAATAAATATATATATATATATATTCTATAAAGGAAAGGAGAGCTTAATTATATACAGATTAAGCAGCCATGGAAGAAAAGGCATCGGGGAGCTTGTACGGTGGCTCTCTTATTGTGCCTAGTGTTCAAGAATTGGCCAAGAAGCCTATAATCGCCATCCCACCCAGATACATACAGCCTCATCATCATCATCACCAACAAGATCAAGTGATATTCAACTCTGATGCTGAAATACCATTCATTGACATGCACAAGTTGCTTTCTCAAAACTCAGTTGATTATGAATCTGAGTTAGCTAAGCTCCATTTTGCTTGCAAAGAGTGGGGTTTCTTTCAGGTACACACCTTGTTTCACTTCTTTGGACTTTCTTGAGGAATTAATTAGAAAATTACATCACACTTGTGATAGTATATTATAATTGATGGAGCAATATATGTTCTTCAATGAGAAGTTATTGGTAATGTTGGGGCCAAAATTGGTAAAGCAAGTATAAGGATTAGTAGCGTATAATAAGAAGCGTATCGTCAGGGGTGGAGTTAGAATTGTAAAGTTTGGGGGGTGCTGAAATAGAAAATACAAGTATATAAAATACCTAAGTATTCAATGGTTACATATTTAGAGCTAAATATTTTTAATTTAGTCATGTCTAAATTGTTTTAGAGAGAATTTTAACTTAAATTATAAGTTGTTTATTACTATATCTATAAATTATATATAATATAATATAGTAGAGATCAAAGGAGGTGTTTTTTTATCTTTTGCTAAGAGATATATATTTTTGGTATTGTGAAATCTTCATTTTGTTGGAAGAAGTCCTGAGCGACAGTTGTTGCATAAATGAAACAAGTTCACGAATTCAAGTTTAGGCAATTAATTGTGTAATAAGCATGTATTTTTAAGCATTTAAAGAGTAATTGTGTACAACATTTCATAGTATATGCATGTTACAGTTGGTAAACCATGGAGTGAGCTCTTCCTTGATGGAGAAAATAAAGACAGAAGTTCAAGACTTCTTCAACCTTCCCATGGAAGATAAGAAAAAGCTTTGGCAAACCCCAGGAGACGTGGAAGGTTTTGGACAAGCCTTTGTAGTTTCAGAAGACCAAAAGCTCGATTGGGCTGACCTTTTCTTCATGACCACCCTTCCAGTTCAAATAAGGAGGCCTCATCTGTTCCCAAACCTCCCTTCTCCTTTCAGGTCCTCTCCTCTCATCATCTCATCATATTACTTCGTGTGCATGTCCATATGTTTGTGATTTTGTGCAATATGATTATATATGTGAATGCGCGTGAATCCATGATATGCATAGGTCCACCTCGATACAACTTAATGATCCAATGAAGTTGTTCATTTTCTTAGGCACTATTTTTAATATGGATACATACATGACTGTCCGGCTTTTAATAATAAACTCAAGCTATCAATATGGCATCAATAATGTGCATAAATTATATTGTTGTCAACAAAATTTACTGACATGTTATCGATACAATTTCACCAACAATATTGATGCATATATAGACCAATTCAATCTTTAAGATTAAAGACCGAACATCCTGCACATAGAATTTATGCACATATATAAATGTAGGTGAGTGAATTTAGAAAACCAAGTTATTTTTTACATGTAGAGAGACCTTAGAAGATTACTCATTGGAGCTGAGGAACCTAGCCATGACTATCCTATCCCAAATGGAAACTGCTTTGCAAATGGAAGACAAGGAAGTGACCAAGTTTTTTGAAGATGGAATGCAATCAATGAGGATGAACTATTACCCTCCATGTCCTCATCCAGGGAAAGTCATCGGTCTTACACCTCATTCTGATAGTGTAGGTCTCACCATCCTCCTACAAGTCAATGAAATGGATGGTCTCCAAGTGAAGAAAGATGGGATTTGGGTTCCTGTTAAGTCACTACCAGATGCCTTTATTGTCAACGTTGGAGACATTTTAGAGGTGATCATCTTTAACAATTATCCAAAAACTAAACATCATTCACCATAATAATTTTATCTATTGCAACTATATGATTTTTTTTTTTGTGTTCATGGCAGATTCAAACAAATGGTGTTTATCGCAGCATTGAGCATCGGGCAACAGTTAACTCTGTGAAAGAAAGGCTCTCGATCGCTACATTTTACAACCCGGGATTTGGTTGTGAAATTGGTCCAGCTCCTAGCTTGGTCACTGAGCAAACACCTGCAGCATATACAAGGATGGGAGTTGAAGATTATTTCAAAGCCTATTTGCGACGTAAGCTTCAAGGAAAGTCTTTTCTTGATGAACTGAGGATAAAGTATTAGAAACTTACTCTATTCCATTTGATTTTCTGAAGAAATAGACAGAGGGGTATTCTTGTATAATTAGTATTGTTTTACTACTGTTGTCATAAATTTTTATCAAATGATAAACTTTATAAGGGCAGTTCAGTGTGAAATCTCTCCAAACCGGACTTGTCTTCATTGGCAGTATGAGTTCTGAAGAAACAGTATGTGGACGGACTGAGGAGGAAGAACTGCGTTTCTGTGGAACGTCCTCGGATCATAGGTTTCCTTGATATTTCTGCCATTCTCATATGGAAGAACTGGTCCAACAACTCGTCCAGGTTTTTCTGTGAATGGGAAGGAAAATTAATATAACGCTACTAGAGCAACCAAAAAAAAAGGGAACGATGCACTAATTAAAAGTTAGTGGATCAAACGAAAGGCAAACTTAAAGTCATTTTACAATATAGGGCCATAATGCTTGCCTTCTTCTATTTGTGCCATATTTACTGACGATAGTGTGGAGCAGTGGCATCTCTCACGTAGATGAAACTAGACTCAATTGTTTGAGTTACGTATCTTTGTGAGAGATGTGTTCAACAGTAATTTCAAATCAAGATACATCCAAAATAATTTTATCTATTGCAGCTATATAATTTTGTGTGTGTATGTGGGTCTCATGGCAGATTCAAACAAATGGGATTTATCGAAGCATTGAGCATCGTGCAACAGTTAACTCTGTAAAAGAAAGGCTGTCAATCGCCACATTTCACAACCCAGCACTTGATGGTGAAATTGGTCCGGCGTCTAGCTTGGTCACTAAGAAAATGCTAAAATATCAATATGGGTTTGAATATGTTAGGTTCTTATTTTATTCTTCTCCATAAGGAGGTATATATAAGAGTTTACATGCATACTTTACAAGGAATTAAATATAGTAAAGGATTAGGAAAGTATCTCCTAATTATACAATGATTTGACAACTATATAAAAATAGGAAAGTAAATCCCTTAATTAATCAATGAAATAAATCTCATTGATTAATTAAGAGACTCACGTCAACATCCTCCTCAAGTTGGTGCATATACGTCACCAATGCCCAACTTGGTAAGTGAGTCATGAAATACTCTTCCACAAACAGCTTTGGTTAAGATATCTGCCAATTGATCTTCTGATTTTACAAATGGTAGGCGAATGATCTTCTTCTCAATTTTTTCCTTGATAAAATATCTATCCACCTCAACATGTTTAGTTCGATCATGTTGAACTGGATTATGGGCAATATCGATGGCTGACTTGTTATCACAATGTAACTCCATTGGTTTTTTCTGCTTAAAACCCAATTCTGTCAACAATCTTCTGATCCATAGTAATTCACAAACTCTTGAGCCATTCCTCGATACTCTGCTTCAACACTAGACCGAGAAACCACATTTTGTTTCTTACTCCGCTAAGTGACTAGGTTACCTCCCACAAACGTGAAGTAACCTAAGGTAGAGCGTCTATCAGGTAATAGAGCCACCCCATTCAACATCTCTATATCCCACAACTTCGAACTCTTTATTTTTTTAGAACATTAATCCTTTTCCAGGTGCTGACTTTAAGTATCTTAAGATCCGATCAACTGCATTCCTATGTGACACACTGGGTGAATGCATAAACTGACTAACCACACTCACAGCATATGCAATATCTGGTCTTGTGTGAGCTAAATATATCAACATTCCAACAAGGCGCTGATCCTGTTCCTTATTGGTTGGTTCTTGATCCATATCTTCACATAACTTGTGATTCATCTCGATGGGTGTATCAGAGGTTTGCATCCAAACATTCCTGATTCAGTTAGTAGATCTAATACATACTTCCTATGAGATAGACATATACCAGCTATGGATCTGGCTATTTCAATTCCTAGAAAATACTTTAGATCACCTAAATCCTTCATCTCAAATTCCTGAGACAAATACTTCTCCAGTTTTATTTGCTCACCTGTGTCGTTCCCAGTTACGACTATATCATCCACATACACAATTAATGCAGTAAGGCTTCTTCCATCACGCTTCAAGAATAAGGTGTGATCTGCATTACTCTCTATATATCTAAAATTCTTCACGGATTTAGTGAATTGGCAAACCATGCTCTTGGGGATTGCTTCAACCCATACAGTGACTTTCTGAGTTTGCAAACTTGATTCTCCTTGTCAGAGCTAAGTTACATCCCGGTGGTAAGTCCATATACACTTCTTCTTCCAAGTCTCCATTTAAGAATGCATTTTTTACATCAAACTAATGTAATGGCCAATCGAGATTTGCTGCTAGAGAGGCAGAAGGACTCTGATTGTTTTAATCTTGGCTCCTGGGGCAAAGGTCTCTTGGTAGTGAATCCAATATCTTTATGTGTACTCCTTCGCCACCAATCTAGCTTTATATCTTTCAATGGATCCACCTGCTTTGAGTTTCACAGGATAAATCCATCTGCATCCCACTGTCTTCTTTCCATGAGGTAATGGCACGAGTTCCCATGTGCCATTCTTCTGAGAGTTCGCATTTTTTCATTCATAACTTCTTTCCATTTTAGGTCTTCTAGTGCTTCAGTTACACTGTTGGGAATAGGTATGTCAGCCAACTGCTTCACAAAGTGTACCTCTGACTCTGATAATCTGTTGAAGGATACATAATTGTTGATGGGATATTTCCCTTTTACATTAAGATTTGCTTCATAGTGAACTGGAGGTTTACCACGGTTCTTCCGTTTTGGAATCTGATATGCAGGCTACCTGTTCATGGGATATTGCATTAATGTTATCAGTTTTAGGTAGAGAAGCTACCTGAATGACGTCCTCAGCAAGTGATTGGTGTGGTACCTGGAGCTGAAGAATTCTCTGGAGCGGGCAAAAACTCGTAATGTTCTCCTCCTGAGTTTGATGGCAAGGAGAAGACTGAAGCGGTTCAAGTGGAGGCCAATTTTTGCGGAGCGACCGGTCACTTTCAGGCAAATTCATTGGTGACTGGTGGGCGCAATATGAGATCGGTAGCTTTCAGGTAGATTTGCGTGCGACCGGTCATTTGCGTCGGATGACCAGTCGTTGGTGTCCTGCAACCAGTCGTTTTGAGGCTATAACGAATCTGGAAAAAATGCTGTAGGAAAAATTTCTGAAATTTGTGAAGTGTTGGCATCGTGATGCTCCTCCTGTACGGCTGAAAAATATAGATCGTGTTCCCGGAACACAACATCCATAGAAGTATAGATTTCTGACTAGGAGGATGATAACATTAGTAGCCTTTTTGATGAGGCGCAGAACCAATGAAAACACACTTTTCAGGAGACCCGGCAATATTACACACGAGCCGTTAACAAGATACGAATTCGCACGAAATTATCAGTATTTGGGTTGAGCTTAATGGGTCGGGTTGAAAATGGGTGAACCTGTTAGCCTCCCGTTAAGCTAACGGGTCGTGTCTGGTCAATTCACGAATATTCGCAACCACCCGTTAAGGAGGGTAATTTTGTAATTTTTCAAAATGTTTTTTTAAAACATATCTTAATTCCTAACACCAAACAGATGCTTCTTCTTCTTTTTTTCTGTTATTTTTTATCTCTCCATCTTTCCCACTCTATTTTTTAATATTATTTTTCCTTCAACCCATTCTCTCTCCTTGACTTCACTTTTTTCTTCTTCTTTCCCCTTCTTTCCAGCTCTCTCTTTTTTCATTTTCTTCTTCCTCTTTCTGTCATTCTCTATCTCTCTTTTTTTTTAAAAAAAAAAAAAATTTCTCTTCTTCTCTCCACTCAAAAGACTCAGCCCAGCCAAGAGAAGATTGTTGTGAAACGGAGACCCTCATCACGGCAACGTCACCTGAGATTTTAGATTTCTTCATGTACTTCCCCATCTCTCTTTATTCCTCTATTTTTGCTGTTGTTGTTGGGTTTTAAGGTTGGATTGAATGAGAGTGACTGTGAAAGTGGTTACCCGAGAGAGAGAGAGAGAGAGAGAGAGAGAGAGAATGGTTAGGGCTGAAACGAAGAGGGGAAAGAGGGAAGAAAAGTTAGGGCTGGGGTTTGGGGGAAGAAGAGTTAGCTTTGGGCAATAATTTTTTTTTTCACCCGTTAAGTTAAAGGGTCGTGTCGTGTTCAACCCGTTATCTTAACGGGTTAACACAAACACGACCCGAAACCCGTTAAAACGACCCGTTTGTCAAGTCTACTTTTCAGCCAGGTATCCAATTTGCTGCGTTGGTGATCATGTAAGTGGACAAAGGCCACACAGCCAAAAATCCGGGGTTCCAGGTTTGGGGTAAGATGTATTTGGAGATGGTGGTATAGTGTTTGAAGGGGGGTTTGGAAATTGAGGATACTGGTGGGGATTCGATTAATAAGGTATGCTGAGAGAGAATGGCTTCCCCCCAAAAGGATCGAGGCATATGGGCACCAAAGGGGGAGGCATGAACTACTTCCAATAAGTGTCTATTCTTTTGTTCAACCACACCATTCTGTTGGGGAGTGTAAGGACATGAGCGTTGATGTATGATGTCATGATCTTGAAAGAACTGATTCAGATCATGGTTGAGAAATTCTCCGCCATTATCGGAATGAAGAATCTGAATTCGAGTATGAAATTGGGTCTCTACCATGTGATAGAACTGTTGAAATTTGGAACTGACTTCCCCTTTGGTTTGGAAAAGGGAAACCCAGGTCATATGTGTGCAATCATCGATAAACGTGACAAACCATCGAGCGCCCCCTGGAGTGGTAATTCTAGCACGGGCCCCAAACATCAAGAATGAATAAGAGAAAAGGGAACCAGACTTTTAGCTGAGCGTAAGGGAAAAGGAACACGATGGCTCTTGGCCAGTTCACAGATATCACACTGAAAACTGGAAATATCTAACTTGGAAAATAAGGAAGGAAATAGCTTCTGAAGTATCCAAACGAAGCATGCCCAAGACAGTGATGCCATAACCATACTTCGAAAGTGTGCTTCTCAACACTCGCACCCCCAATGTTGTAAGCTGACTGAGGCTGGCTTCACTCGCTAGAATGCCAAGTCCAAATAGTAGAGTTTGCCTCTCCTAGTACCACAACCAATCGTCTTGCTGCCGAGAATGTCCTGAAAAACACAATGAGTAGGCCAAAAGGTTACAGTACAATTCAAAGCCGTAGTAATTTGGGCAACAGACAAGAGATTGTGATGTAAGGATGGAACAATCAACACAGAATCCAAAGTGAGGGAGTCATAGAGAGAGAGGGAACCCTCCCCAATTACTGGGGAAGGGGTACAATTGGCATTAGACACCACCAATTGAGAAGACGGTGTATGAGAGTAAATTTGTCCAGGATCAAAGGTCATGTGATCAGTGGCTCCATGTCAATAACCCATGTGTGTTTCTTTCAAGAACTATGCAAAACATAACCTAGGGAACCAGTGGTGGCAATTTTGGAGGATGAGATGATATCCATGGCAGCGGAACGATTTAAGAATAAAAGAAAAAAGATGTGTTTAGGGTTTCGAGATAAGAGGAGATGAGGATGTGGGTATGAAGATCTGAATCGGAATATGTAAATATGAGGAATTTGATTTAGAGTTTGTGGTTCAAGAAATTGGATATGAGGATTTAGGGTTTGTGTTTGAAGAACTTTGATATGAAGATGTAGAGACAACCGATGATCGATTGCTCTGATACCTTTCTAAAATATGAATATGGGTTTGAATATGTTAGGTTCTTATTTTATTCTTCTCCATAAGGAGGTATATATAAGAGTTTACATTAGTATTTTACAAGAATTAAATATAGTAAAGGATTAGGAAAGTATTTCCTAATTATACAATGATTTGACAACTATATAAAAATAGGAAAGTAAAGTAAGATGGTGGTGAGATTTAGACAATATGTGAGCGTGGAATTGCAACCATGTATTGGTGGTATCTAATTTTCTGAAGAAATAAACCAAATCCTACCAGTCCAAAAGGTGTCCAACTGATGATGTGTGCCCTGCTTGTAGAGTTTATTTTGGGTATGTTGTTTGTTCTTGAAATGTGAAGAGGTTGCTGCCCTTTAATATCATTTGAAATATATAGCCCTTTATTATGTAATAAATGAGAATAATCATGCCCTAGCTGACTATGATCCTCATCATTAGTACCTCCAGTCTTTTAATTATAAATAAATTGTTGCAACATGTGATGTGAAAGTTATAAACTCATCTCCTATAAGTTCATTTTCTTCTTTCTTTCTTTTTCTTTCTTTTTTTTATACAAACAATATTATACTTTAATCTAATCTCAACTGAAGATATATTGTAACCAATCATTTGTGGTGCTTTGGCTGAAGATATATTGTAACCAATCAATAATTATCGCTTTTTATCTCTCTTAAATAAAAGATGAGACTTGATTGGAGTAGCTTTCTAGATGTTGACATTGACTTGCACCATTCAATTTCGACTATTGTCAATTTCTGAATTTGTGAACATTGATGCGAGCATAATCCATGAAATTGGAGTAGCTTTCTAGCTTTGGCAAAGCTATGGAAGAAAAGGCATCGGGGAGCTTGTACTTTGGCTCTCTTATTGTGCCTAGTGTTCAAGAATTGGCCAAGAAGCCTATAATCGCCATCCCACCCAGATACATACAGCCTCATCATCATCATCACCAACAAGATCAAGTGATATTCAACTCTGATGCTGAAATACCATTCATTGACATGAACAAGTTGCTTTCTCAAGACTCAGTTGATTATGAATCTGAGTTAGCTAAGCTCCATTTTGCTTGCAAAGAGTGGGGTTTCTTTCAGGTACACACCTTGTTTCACTTCTTTGGACTTTCTTGAGGAATTAATTAGAAAATTACATCACACTTGTGATAGTATATTATAATTGATGGAGCAATATATGTTCTTCAATGAGAAGTTATTGGTAATGTTGGGGCCAAAATTGGTAAAGCAAGTACAAGGATTAGTAGCGTATAATAAGAAGCGTATCGTCAGGGGTGGAGTTAGAATTGTAAAGTTTGGGGGGTGCTGAAATAGAAAATACAAGTATATAAAATACCTAAGTATTCAATGGTTACATATTTAGAGCTAAATATTTTTAATTTAGTCATGTCTAAATTGTTTTAGAGAGAATTTTAACTTAAATTATAAGTTGTTTATTACTATATCTATAAATTATATATAATATAATATAGTAGAGATCAAAGGAGGTGTTTTTTTTATCTTTTGCTAAGAGATATATATTTTTGGTATTGTGAAATCTTCATTTTGTTGGAAGAAGTCCTGAGCGACAGTTGTTGCATAAATAAAACAAGTTCACGAATTCAAGTTTAGGCAATTAATTGTGTAATAAGCATGTATTTTTAAGCATTTAAAGAGTAATTGTGTACAACATTTCATAGTATATGCATGTTACATTTGGTAAACCATGGAGTGAGCTCTTCCTTGATGGAGAAAATAAAGACAGAAGTTCAAGACTTCTTCAACCTTCCCATGGAAGATAAGAAAAAGCTTTGGCAAACCCCAGGAGACGTGGAAGGTTTTGGACAAGCCTTTGTAGTTTCAGAAGACCAAAAGCTCGATTGGGCTGACCTTTTCTTCATGACCACCCTTCCAGTTCAAATAAGGAGGCCTCATCTGTTCCCAAACCTCCCTTCTCCTTTCAGGTCCTCTCCTCTCATCATCTCATCATATTACTTCGTGTGCATGTCCATATGTTTGTGATTTTGTGCAATATGATTATATATGTGAATGCGCGTGAATCCATGATATGCATAGTGTTAGCTAAAGCTATGTTTTCATGTTTTATTGGAACATTATTTCCATGTTTTATGGGAACATTGTTTCCTTGTTTCATGAAAACCTTGTTTTCTTGTTTGTAGTTGTAGGACTTGTATAAATATGTTGTAAGTAATATAATCAAACAAGTTGGAAACCCAGAAAATTATCTGCTCTCATTTTCATATTCTAACTTCTCATGTTTTAGCATCAATCAGAGCCTAATGACTAATCCTTAAGATCCTCTGCCAAATTGAGAGTCGTCGGCGTATCTTCATGTTGCTGTAAATTCTCTTGTTTCTCCTCTCCTCTATAATCAACATTTTTTTCTTTCTACCTTAGCCTTTTTCGCAGCTTCTTTTATCACTACATTTTTCTTCATTTTCTTTCCCTTCCAGTATTAAAATAAAAATAAAAATTGTCACTACCTTGTTTCTGCTAAATTTCCTCTCTTTCATATGTATGAGCAATAAGCCCCTGGGCCATGATGGCCTGATCTGTTTCCTTTGGGCAGTACATCCCTTGATCACCATGATCCCTTTCCTCCGTGAGCTTCGTCACCGCTCACAGAGCCGTCGCCTTCCTCCGCGAGCCTCGTCACCGCTCGCCGAGCCTTCTCCAGCCAGGCCTTTGTCTCTCTGCCCTGCCGTGCTTCTCTGTCGTTGGTCCCTTTGCACAATCGTTGGTCCCTTAACTGGTGTTGTTGCTCTCTTGCACATGTGCTGACTCTCTCCATGGACTCTCTCTTTGTATTGCCGACACTGTCCCGGCTCCTTAGCTTGCCTGTATGGCTCATGCAGCTCTGCTCAACTCTCTCTGTCTATCTCCTCATATCTTCCCTATCTCTCTCTCTCTGTATCTCTCCGTTTTTCTGAGCAGAATACTTGCTCTCTTCTCTGCTGCACACTTTGGACGCCTGCCTGCCTGCCCTCTGTTGCCACACGTGATGTTCCTTTTGGCACAATTTCTTTCACTTGTTTTTCGTTCCAAGTATGTCTTTTTTTCCACGTGATCTGTGTCTTCTCACTGCTCATCTATTCCGCTGTTTTCCCCATTGTTTCTCTGTGAGCCAGTCTCTCTATAATGACTTCTCTCTCTCTGACTCACGCACACCCTCACTTCCTCTCTTTTTCCTCTTATCTTTTGTTTATTTTTATTTTTGTCTCTTGTTCCCCATACCTCCTCTTTCATTCCCTCTTCTCTCTCTACTCATCCTTTATTCTGCTCTTCTTTTATTTCTTGCTTTTCTCTCTCCTTGTGCACGTCTCTCTCTCTGGCTTTTTCCCGCTTGATAAATGGGTTTCACTTCTCTTTTATATTTTAAAATTGTTTTCTCACCACCGATCCCATACTTCTTATTTTATTCCCTTTTATTTTCTTAAATTATGTCTTCTCCTTTGTTGCCTTTCACTTTTCTCTGTGTTACCCACGTGAAGGGTGTTTTCTCCTCATCTCTTCGTTCTCATGCACACCACATTTGTGCCTAATGTTTTGGTGGGTATCAAAGTTTTCTGTCTACCTATTTCTCAATAAAAATATACATATGAAAAAAGTTGCTACTTCTTCTCTTTCATGCCAATAAATTTGGCTTTCTTTCGTTGTGTTGTTTTGCACAATCTGCCTTCTTTTTCAACACCAGTAACACTTGTTAACACCTACTACCCCACCTATCCAACATTCATCCCTTTCTCTCCCTTTGTCATTATTTTCCTTCAACGACAACATTATTCTCTCCTTTTTCGGTTCTAGCACCTCCCTTTCTTCCACTAGTTTCAATTTTTAAACTTGTCACATGCCTTTCCCATGCTTTACTTTTTTAATATTTTTAGTTTCTTCCTCTTTAATCTTCCGATGTGGTTTCCTCTACTGCTATGCAGTCGGCCTCTTTTCACGTCCTCTTCATCCTCTGCTTCCTTCTTCCACCTACAATTTACAACTACCTTCACATTTCTTCAGTCCCAATCCGCCATGGCAGCTCCATTGGCACCTCTAAACCTGTGCACAGTCCTCTTGTCCCCTTTTCTGGTTCTCTCATTGCTCACTTGAGCACCCTTTTCAAAGTTTTCCTTCATTTTTTCTCATCAGACAACTTTTTTGTCAGGCACAATTTTTCTTTCTTCCTTTTTCTTTATGGATTAGTCCTTCCCTGTTATGTGCTCCTGGCACCCTTCTATTTCTCTTCTTTATTTTTCCCACGCTGTCTCTCTTTATTCACTCTCCACTACCCAACTCCTATTTCTTTTTCGGTGGGACTCTCATTTGTTTTATTTTATTTTATCTCCTTTTTCAACAACCTAGCCACATGATAGCCACATGATGGTTGCTCCCTTTAATTATTTTTTATCCTATCTTCTTCCAATTTGTGTTGTTGCTCCTTTTTATTATTATTTTTTCCTTATCCTCTCTTCTTTTCTCACCAACAAACTGCTATCTCTTGTGCTCTTCTTCTTTTTCATGTTTGTCTCACGCCCTTTTTTTTTCCTTCTCTGTCTATTTTTCCACTGTCTATTTTTATTTTTTTTTATCTTCTCTTCACCCGTGTCTGCCTAGAGTCACCCGTGTCTTCTTACTCTCTATTTATTTGGGTGTTACTTTCTCCAAATCTCGACTCTCATACATCGTCGGATTTGAGGGGGAGTGACACCGCTGCCTCATATATTCCACTGCAATTTATCTACCTATCTGCAATGGCTGATTGTCCGTGCCTGTTTCTCAAGTACCACTGATCATATGGCTTCATCGACCCCTTCTCTTTAGAGGGAAAGGGGTAGTGAAGAGAAGTTGTCTATGTTGTTGCTGCTGCCCAGTTGTTTGCCCTGCCTTGTCTTGCCTGGTGCCAGGACCTTGTGTTGCTCTTGTTGCTGCCAGTGTTGTTGTTTCTTGCTGGGGACAGTGTTATGGCTCTTCCTGGGGACAGTGTTGTTATGTCTCTTGTTGGGGACACTATCGTTGCTCTTGCTAGTGCCAGTTCCTTGTATTGCTCTTATTGGTACCAGTATGGTTGCCCCCCCTGTTATGGTGCCAGTATGGTTGCTCATGCCTTTGCTGGTGTGTTTCCACTGTGGTCACGCCTGTTGAACTTGCCTTTGCTCTTGACTTTCTTTGCCTTGCCTTACCCTATTTTTTAGGGTTTGGCTTTACCTTGCCACGCCTTACCATGTTTTGCCTTACCTTGCCTTATCCTATTTTTTAGGGTTTGGTTGCCTTTGCCTTTGCTTGGGTTTGGTTTGCCTTGCTTTTTCTTGGGTTTGGTTTGCCTTGCCCTTGCTTTTGTCGTGCCTTACCCTATTTTTTAGGGTCTATTTCACCTTACCTTTGCTGTGTTCACAGGGTTTCTGTGTCCTTACCGTGTTCACAAGGTTTCTGTGTCCTTTACCTTACCTTTGCCGTGTTCACAGGGTTTCTGTGTTCTTACCGTGTTCACAGGGTTTTCTGTGTTCTTTGCTTTGCCTTTGCCTTGCTCGCATGGTTTATGTGATCTACCGACCAACCAGCTGCACTTGGATTTGGTGTTGCCACCGACAGACCGAAATGATTAACTTCGATGTGACCTTTGCTCCACGTGTGGCCCACTATGCAGTAGTCCCACGTGAGGGGGCATGTTGAAGTGGATCGACATTCTACTAAGAAGAAGCTCGATTCGAAAATATTAATAACGACAGTCTCTCTCTTGGCAAGTTGGTCATTGATGACATCTATGCACCAACTTGAGGGGGAGTGTTAGCTAAAGCTATGTTTCCATATTTTATGGGAACATTATTTCCATGTTTTATGGGAACATTATTTCCTTGTTTCATGAATTATTAAAAGCCCGACAGTCATGTATGTTCAGGGGGCGGCCCTGGGGTGGTGCAAGTGGCGCCACGGTACAGGGCCCCCGATTCTTAAGAGCCCCGAAAAAAAAATTCTTTATATTATATATATATATTAATATTATAGGAATTGTATATATAGTATAGCGTGCTAGGTAGTTGCACAAAGGCGTGTCTGGTGGAGTTGGCTCAGCGCATGTCCATTCACTGAAGAGCCAGAGTTCGATTCTCGCTGAAGTTGGTCTATTTGCTTGTTTTTATATTATTTTTGCATTATAACTAAAAACTTTACATAACTATTTTAACATAAAATAAAAATAAAAATAAAAACAGAAAGCCTTTAAATAAAAGGAAACATCGAAGCTAACCACATGAGGCCTGGAAAAAAAAAAAATTAAAGCTAACCATAGGAGGAGTATATTTATTTATATCCCCCAAACAATTTCTATTCATTACCTATCGTTCTTTTAAAAAATTTCTCCTCTAAAAAAGTACTTTCTTTATTATAAAAATTAAAAAAAAAAAAAAAAAACCTTCATGGCTTCTTCTTTCTCTTAAACTCTAATTTTCTAGTAAGGAATCATCATCATTCATCAGTCTCTCTTTGGTTCTTTTTTCATTCCTTTGACAATTTTTGTTATTATTTCAATTTCAGGATTTTCAACACTAAAAAGAGAAAACTCTAATTCATAAATTCATAAAGACCACTCAAAATTAAATAGTTAGATTCAAATTTCAATTCAAATTCAGGTATGTAACTAAACACAGATTACTTCCTGGAGGCAGCAAGGGACCTTATAGGGGCACAAGGAGCTTATTTTGTACCAAACATTTAATTTTATCAAATAGAAACATTTAAATTTTTATGAATTTGATTTCTAATTGTCATTACATATTTATTGATGGTGACTTTTAGTTACAAAAAAATTGTTTATAACATTAAGTTATGGCAAATTTTTATTTATAATATTTTCATATTATATTATGCAAGGCCTCAATTTAAGATTTTCGCATACCCTCAAAATCTCAGGGACGGCCTCAATTTATCGAGGTGGACCTATGTGCTAAAACATGAGAAGTTAGAATATGAAAATGAGAGCAGATAATTTTCTGGGTTTCCAACTTGTTTGATTATATTACTTACAACATATTTATACAACATATAGACCAATTCAATCTTTAAGATTAAAGACCGAACATCCTACACATAGAATTTATGCATATATATATATATATATATATATATATATATAAATGTAGGTGAGTGAATTTCGAAACCAAGTTATTTTTTACATGTAGAGAGACCTTAGAAGATTACTCATTGGAGCTGAGGAACCTAGCCATGACTATCCTATCACAAATGGAAACTGCTTTACAAATGGAAGACAAGGAAGTGACCAAGTTTTTTGAAGATGGAATGCAATCAATGAGGATGAACTATTACCCTCCATGTCCTCTTCCGACGGAAGTCATCGGTCTTACACCTCATTCTGATTCTTCGGGTCTCACCATCCTCCTACAAGTCAATGAAATGGATGGTCTCCAAGTGAAGAAAGATGGGATTTGGGTTCCTGTTAAGTCACTACCAGATGCCTTTATTGTCAACGTTGGAGACATTTTAGAGGTGATAATCTTTAACAATTATCCAAAAACTAAACTTCATTCACCATAATAATTTCATCTATTGCAACTATATTATTTTTTTGTTGTGTTCATGGCAGATTCAAACAAATGGTGTTTATCGCAGCATTGAGCACCGGGCAACAGTTAACCCTGTGAAAGAAAGGCTCTCGATCGCTACATTTTACACCCCGGGAATTGGTTGTGAAATTGGTCCAGCTCCTAGCTTGGTCACTGAGCAAAAACCTGCAGCATATACAAGGGTGGGAGTTGAAGATTATTTCAAAGCCTTATTCGCACGTAAGCTTCAAGGAAAGTCTTTTCTTGATGAGCTGAGGATAAAGTATTAGAAACTTACTCTATTCCATTTGATTTTCTGAAGAAATAGACAGAGGCGTATTCTTGTATAATTAGTATTGTTTTACTACTGTTGTCATAAATTTTCATCAAATGAAGAAGTTTGTAAGAATGTTGCATTATCGCCTCAAACTCGATTTGAGTGAGTGCCACCAGCTCTTATAACTTTATAAGGACAGTACAGTGTGAAATCTCTCCAAGATTAAAAGAAGAAACTTTTTAATTAATAACCAATAGTGCGTACACTTAATTACAAACGGCACAATTGGAAAGAAACCTAAAAAATAGTGGATTATACAATCATTCCACCCTCCCCTCAAATCTAAACATGGACTCCTCTTAAATCCCCACTTAAACCCACCTAAGACAATCCATACTGCACAGTTCCTGTATTCCTGTGAGCAGCTACAGCAACGGCTGCGGCACCAACCGGACCAAACTGAGATTGTGCCTGCAGCAGTTTTGAATCTATCACATGTAAGTGATCTGCCTTCGTGGGTGGTGGGTAGTATGGATTGGTGTTGACTTCAATGGCCATGCCAGGAGCAGGTTTTGCTGCTAAGTTGCGTTGTTCAGGCTGGGGTTGCAGTTTAGCATGTGATGCATCCCTCCGCATCTCCAAACCGGACTTGTCTTCATTGGCAGTATGAGTTCTGAAGAAACAGTGTGGAGAGATGGACTGAGGAGGAAGAACTGCGTTTCTGTAGAACGTCCTCGGATCATAGGTTTCCTTGATATTTCTGCCATTCTCATATGGAAGAACTGGTCCAACAACTCGTCCAGGTTTTGCTGTGCATGGGAAGGAAAATTAATTCACACTACTAGAGCAACCAAATAAAAAGGGAACGATGCACTAATTAAAAGCTAGTGGATCAAACAAAAGGCAAACTTAAAGTCATTTGTGCTTCTGAACGTCAGATTCATAACATACAACTTATAAGGCGTAGTCAATGTAAGGGCACCAGGAAGAGGTATTTGGCGGGCAAAAAAAAAAGGCAACGTTGATTATTGGCTAAGCACCAAGACCAACTCTGGGTTGTCGATAAATCATCACTTCATCATGATAAATTCTGCGAGTTCTAATTTAAATCCCATTCCTTAAAATAATCAGAGATGAAAAAAATAGCTAGGTATTATTACATTGAAAAACCGATGCTTCACAAAAAGGCAGTGTAGTACCTGTTGGGACCCTTGGTGGAGGCCGTAAAACCTTTGATGCATTTCCAGAAATTGCATCTGTTACTCTAAAACTGTTAGAAGCCTCTTCTGCCTGTCGGTTCTCATACGAGATCAAATTTGGCTGTGCATTAGGGGGAATTGTACTCGAGTGAACGGTCGATCTGCAAACAAAAAATATGGTTGGGTACACATCCATAAGAATATTGAAAAATCAGAGGAAACCTTCCGAAGTCAACATCTTTTCTTGATGAAAGCAAAGACTACAATATTGACATACAACGAAATCATCTTGCAAATAGCCTACCGTGGAAGGGAGACATGCTTCCTCGCTGGAGGAATAACGGGTCCACTTTTCCCACTGTTTTCCTCAAGATAAGCAAACTGCTTTCTGAATTGGCCTATAGCACTGCATTCAATAAATATGTTATAAATCATCGATGGGAACAGAAAAATCTACATAACACAAAGATAGGATGGATAAGAAGCAAATTTTGAACCTCGGGTAGAGAAAACTAGTGCCTTCAGTTCCATTCAAGTAGTCCTTAAGTAGCTGAGGATGGTATTCTAGTATTTCCCGGTAAATTAGTTCCCTAATGTCCTCCTTTGCGACTCTTCGCCTTTCAAATTCAAATTCCAGCTTTGAAATAGCCTGACAAGAATGTTCTCTCTCAACTTTGGCTAGACCTTTGAAGTAAGGATCAGCTAGTGCCTATAAAACAAACAAAGAGATAAGGTTTTAGTGACAGTATTAAACAAAGAGAAGAAAGAAGTTCTACAAATCTACTTGACAGTGATTGCTAGATGCATCATGAGGAAACTTTCATTTGGTAAAAGCACTCAATTTGACATAACACAAACCTCTTCAGCAGTTGGTCGATCCTTCGGGTCAAAAGCCAATAGCCTTTGCAATAGGCGGAGTGCCAGAGGATCTGCCTTTGGAAATTTTTGTGTAAACGGCACAAGAGGTTTTTTCCGCATTTCTGTTAAGTACTTCCTTGCCTTCTCATTTCTAACCTGAATGCATAAATGCCCATAGCGTCAATAACTTAGGAAGGAACAGCAATATGGACCAAAATGCATGTGTGTGTGTGTTAAAGGGAAATTTATAGAGAGAGTGAAAAGAGAGAGCAATAAATGGCACTTACTCCAGAAACGGTCTCTAGCTTAGGTGTCCCAAGGAGATCAGTGATCAAATCTAATTGATGAATAACACTTTTACCAGGAAACAATGGTTTTCCTGTCAATACCTCAGCAAAGATGCAGCCAATACTCCATATATCAATGGCAGGTGTGTACTGCAAACAAGATGCAAAGAAAAATGAGGCCATTGAAACAGAATCAGAAAGTTCACAAAGCACTTAAACCACTCCAGAGAAACGGGCATAACCTGACACGATTACCTGAATGACAGATACAACTTCCAGGAGAATTCAATAGTCCTCCCTGAACAAGAATTATTATAATCTAGCATTACTGCATACTATAAAGCACACGGAAGACATTCCAGACATAAATAAATACATGATCTCGACTATGACGAGCCAAGTAAATTCCAATTACTTAGTTGGCTCTAAATTGCCAATAATTTTTTTTTCTTTTAGAGTAAACTCATTTTGAATCAAGAGTACAAGATACAACTACTTAGACAATGCTACAATGAGCTGTCCTAAGAAAAATGTCAAAAAATAAACCATCAACATCATAACCACATCAATTTTAAACTCCAAAAAAGCAGGGAACATGATCTAATTATTTTTACCATTGCCTCTGAATATAAGCCCTTCATGGTAGAAAAAATTTCATACCTTGGCAAAGAATGACCCACATAGTTCTGGAGCTCTATACCATCTTGTAGCAACATAGTCCTGTTAGTGTATCAAAAGAAGCAGCATTGACATTATTTGATCGGCAGATTTGAAAATTATACCAGTAATAAATTCCGTTGAAGGAAATTTGAAGCTAGAAAATTACTTACGGTCCAAAATATTGTTGTAGGGGTATCATTAAAGGCAACTCTTGCTAGTCCAAAATCACAAACTTTGAGCTTGCAATTTGCATTTGCCAGTATATTTTTTGGCTTAAGATCTCGATGATATACATTTGCTGCAACCAAAAAAACCTATACTTAGGTCATAGTGCAGAACTAATCCTAAAAATTCAACCCCCACCAGCTTCCCTTTCCTTATATAAGGAAACATAAGAAAAATATAAATCTATCATTGAGGAATTAACACAACTATGGATAAAATTCTGCAGACAAAATATTATTTAAGGAACTTAAACAATTCATGGGAGAAATAAAAGAAAGGACAATGGGCATAAATGAGACTCACCTGTATGCATGTATTTCAAAGCACGTAACATCTGGTAAAGAAAAAATTGATGATGCTCGCGGGTCAAATCATCATTTGCCTTGATAACTTGGTGAAGGTCTGACTCCATGAGCTTCGAAAACTACATAAATATCTTTGAATTCCCTCTTTGACGGTGGCAACATGATGCGCTTAATTTCAACAATATCAGGATGTCTTAGAAGCCTAAGCAATTTAACTTCACGCAGAATCCTAATAGCATCAGAGATATGCTCAAATATATCATGTATTTTCTTTATTGCAACTTTCTCCCCAGTATGGGTGTCAATAGCCGCGCAAACAACCCCATAGCTTCCCTTCCCAATGACTTCAAGAATCTTATATCTATTCGCATCCCCATATTCAGTGAAAAAGTCCATATCTTTCAGGTCCTGAAAAATACCAAAGAATACATAAGTTCAAAATGCGCGTGCAGATATTAATACATGTTAATTTTAAAAAGCAACAAATTGCAACTTCCTATTTTAGAACACAAGAAAACAGCCAAGATCGATCATAAAACACCAACTAATTTTATGACAAATCCTTCTTCCTCAGGTCATGGTCTTGTTCCCATATCGGAGTCCGTGAAGAGTAACCATGACATCCATTTTGAAAACCATAAAATCAAATGACCCTTGAAAAAAGTAATGGAATAATATAATAGAATCAGGTGCTAGAAGAAAAGGGCGCAGAGTAAAATACTATGCCATGGTACAGTATCAAACAATTATATTAGAGACTAGATTCCTTGCTTTGAATGCAAAGCCAGCACACAAGAAACAGAAAGCAACAGAAAAACACAATCTGTACAAAACAACATCAAACAGAATATTCAAAAAAACATTCAGTAATTAAATTATTCTGCTTATTGAAGTTATCAAAATCGGATATTTAACTGAAAAACAATAATTACAAACACAGTAACATCACCAAAAACAAAAACACAAACACAAACTTAAAAAAAAACTTTTAATATTTCACCCAAAAATTTGGAAACTAGAAAGCACAAAATAAAAAAGAATGTTACTTAAAATGACGTTTATTAGTCACCTTACAAATATGGATAATAGGATGAAAATTCAGGTCAAAAAGATTAAAGAATATTATAAACCCATAAATTTTGTGTAATATCTTTCATTCTCCGGAAACACATTTTCTTAGCAACCAAATGGTTGATGATGACCCCAACCCAGGTCTTGAACAACCCAAAAAATTTCACATAGAGAGACAGAGAGAGACAGAGAGAAAGATACCTTCTTTGGGTGATCTGCATGCATGTCCTTCTTGCTCCTCTGGTAATTGAACAAAACTCGAACTCAAAAGAAAACGACGAATTGTAAATATAAGAGCTTTGCACGAAGAAGAAGAAGAAGAAAACTAAACTAGCCACATTTGCCCCAGCGAGACCCACTCCGAATGACAAGCCCAAAATCCCTTCTAACACATACGCCACCAACCTCCTCTCTCATCCAAATGCACACCCCTCCCTCAATTCCCAATTTCCCAGATCCAATTACCCCACGAGCAGCCCCAAATTCAAAATTTTCAACACAATTGAAACTTGAAACCCCAGAAACTTCGGAGAATCCAAACCCTAGGAGTCTTCAGATTTTGAAATTGGAAACCCTGGCCTCTCTTCGGCAACGAGAGATCCAGTAGGGTGGTGCCGGATCAGAGAGAAACGAAGGGAATTCAAAGAGAGAGGAAGAGAGAGAGAGAAGGAGAGAGATGGTCGTCGTCTTCTTTTGATTAATCTGATAATTGGTTTGGTTGTATTGGAATTTTATATTTTTGTCCAATTACTCTTTTACACACTGTGTACGGAGACTCGGTGAGGTTGTACTGTTGGCGTGTACGTCAGTGGCCGTATTTGTAGTTCTTTTAAATACCATGCCTCTTTTGGTCTTTTAGTTGTAGAGAATAATAATATTGAAATTCCATCTTATCCACTGTGGATTATAGGGAATATTGGTAGGGGCATTATTGACCGTAGATTGCATTTGAAGAACACTTAAATCTACGGTCCGCGATTGATCCCACGTCCAGCGTAGCACCCCTCATAATCCAAATAATTAAATCCAATACATGAGAAGGAAAGAACTAAATTTGATGTTTGACAATAAACTAAATTTGCAATAACTAGATGTAATACATTTGAAATGTAGATGTGCGAGGAGTGATTTGGAATCCAATTTTTTTTTATTTTTCATGTACTTATTTTTTTAATAGTGTAATCTTGCAATTTAACCTTAAAAATGAATTTGGGATTATCGGGTATATATTTTAGTTTCTTTATGTTGGAGTTATGATTTTGAAGATGGCAAAAAAGAAATGACAAAAAAAAAAATACAAAAAGAAGGAAAAGTTGGGCCTTTTAATTGACTCTTGGAAGCTTTGATGGAGCATTGTACATGTCGACAACAACAACTACACCTCGAAACCTCAAAGCCACATAAATAAGTGCTGCCAAAACTTACACATCTTCATGTCAACAGCTACAACACAGAGGAGAACATGTGTTGCCAAACTTGCACATCTTCATTCTTATGACCAGGAGGAGCAATCGCCTCCTCATAAGCATGAGTGTCCAAGTGTGCTCTTGAGATCGAACTTTGAAGGAAAGAATTGTGAATTGTATATGTGGTAGTGAGTGATTTTAAATTTTAAGGGCTCTTCTTCTTTGTTTATTTTTTACGCACCTCAATTTTTATTAATATTGAGTATAATGAGTGCCAGTTAGGTATAACTCAGTTTCCTTTAACTATTCCACCTCTATTCCACCTCTATTCATATGGGTAGAGGAGGCTAAATTAGAAAATACAAGTACATAAAACACTAAAGTATTCAATAGTTACATGTCTAGAGCTAAATATTTCTAATTTAGTCATGTATAGTTTGTTTTAGAGGGAATTTAACTTAAATTATAAGTTGTTTAGTATTTTATAGGTTATATATAATATAATATTGGAGAGATAAAGCAAATGAGGGGCAGGGCCACTCCAGGCCTAGGAGTGGATATCCACTATTGCCTCAGACACCCAATGAATATTTGTGAAACCCAGCTCCCCCAATTGCTTGTACTAAAAAAAATAATGAATATAATGAGCTTGGCATTATTGATTTCTTTATATTGGGTGTTTCATAGATAGGCAACATCAATTTTAGATTAACGGAGAATGACCATAGAATAAAAAAGATATCAAAGAAATTACATGAGCAATGACAGAGAAAATTCTACACATTCATTAAGATATGTAAGCAATGTCAATTATATCTTTGTACATATCATAACTAGGTCAATGTCTAATCTATTTCTCTCGTCACCCTCCCGCTCTAATCAATTCCAAAACGCGGCAAAGTGTATTACAATTATTTCGTTATCAAATCCGGATAAGAACATATAATACTGTTATTTTGTCCCACTCTAGCAAGTACCAATCAATTTTCCATTGATAACAAGTCACTGCTTTGTGTGTTCCACAGTCCACTTCCACCACTAGTTGTTGTCAAACCCTAAATTTTGCTGCAGGAAGATTAAGGTCGCCAAACCAACAGCACAGCACAGTCTTTATCAAGTTGGCCGCTAAAATGATAGCAGCCACAATTAGCCACAATTTTGCAACCATGCATGCATGCATTGCTGTTGCAGCAAGAGTTTCCAGGACCACGCGTTTGCTCATGCATTGCTGTTTGTATTTTGAACCTTTACACACCCTTTACACACCCCAGAAATTAGTATTGTCCTTCTCTTCTCTCTCTCTCTCTCTCTCTCTCTCTCTCTAAATTATGCGTGGGCTGTTTTGGCAGGTTCAGTTGGACCTATAATCAATCCACTTGAAGGAACGTGGGCTAACTGTTGGAGGTCGATCCCCCATTTATATTTACACATTTCACATTTTATGCACACAGTAGCTGACAAAAGAAAAACAATTTAAACAATATTCGAAGGAAAAACCTGCTTGCCAAAATGGAATGGAGCCCAATAAGTTAGATGGCATCAAACATTCAAAGGTTCCTGTTGAAGATATAACATCATTTTTCTGGCCCATCGTTTTTTATCCACCACATTTCAGACTTTGTTGCGCCAATTGATCTCAATTTGTTTGGGTCTACTATTGTAAAAGCAAGATAAACTTAGACTCTGTATAAATCCTTGCTCAAAATGAACACTAAATACAAGAAAATCAAATGTGTTCAAATAGGATTTTCAAGAAACGTATTAATAGCCTGGACTTCAAGTTCTTAATAGCGTTATAATCTTAATATTATAATCCTAGATGCATTATTTATTACATATTAATAACATCACGTAATAGTATGATCGTCGTACGTACTTTCACTAATCGTAATGTAAGCGGTCTTGCCACCCTTTTTTTTTTCCCCTTAATCTCTTGTAATAATTTTTGTATTAGGAATTTGTCCTTCCACAATACTCTAAAGAAAGTATAATTTTGGAAAAATGTAAGAAATTTCTAGATGTCATGACCAGATAACCATAGCCTTGTTTGAGATATGTAGAGAAATTTGAAGTCGGGACTTGGTCAAACATTGCTCTGTGGACACACACAGGTTTGATATCTTTTTTTTTTTTTGGTCGAAATCAGGTTTCATATCGTTTCTTCAAATCCCCATAAAACTTTTTCTAAAAGGAAACAGAAACAAACAGAATATTTTGCTTTTTTGATATAATTGTACAATCATGCTTTTCATATTCAACATTTTTCTACTTTTAAAAGATGATTAGACCAAGAAAATCTTTAGCAATTTCAACACTAATTTTCGAGAACCCCTGAAAAGATTTTGCCAATCAATCAATCAATTTTTACCTAATCTTTGTTTGTAAAAAAGATTCCCAATAATTCACATGCCTACGTCTGCTACGTACCATGACCATGAACATGATGAAGGGAAGGCATGAAAGGGATGTGGAGTTCAAGTCTTTCACTTCTCTTCTCTAATGTGGACCTATTTATTTTTCGGCTCATATGATGAAGGGATTGGTTACTCTCACCACCAGCACCAAGGCAAACCCATAATTTTAAGCTGGAAGGATTTACGCATGTCATACAACTACCAGTTGCCACCGATACGGTCTTTTGCCTCTTTTGACCCTCCACTATCTTGAAGAAAATAAATCAGGTCCTTTGGTCATCTAGTCACTACTCCATTAATGCATTTTTCTTTTCATCGTCCGAATAGGAACAACTTTTTTTTCATTTCCTAATCATTTTTTCATAAAAAAAAAATTGATAGACAGACATATATAAGAAAATAGTCCAAATGAATTTGAGATTTTTCTTTTTTATTTTGTTAAAAAGTTACATGATACAGTGCCAAAAGTACTGTGATTTGAACTCAGACACTATTTTGGAAGATTTGAAGTCTAATCTTTTCTTTTCCTTCCTATTTTCTTATTAAATATAGACTACATTTTTTGGCTTTTGGTAGAAAAGCCTAAAGTAAAATGTTTGCTTTAATTTTTCCATATTCTCACTACTTTTTAGATGAATGCGTACGTACCTTGATATATAATCTGTTCTGCTGCACGTGGGAAGAGCTGTGTGTGAGGACATGTTATGTTATGTGAGTGAATGGAAATCTTTATGATGATTTGAATGAGTTTAACTACTTGAGTTTTGAGAAAAACAATACATATGTCTCACCTTTTTTTTTTATATAAGCGTTATTCTACTTTAATCTAATCTAAACTACGGAAAAGGGAATTCGAACTCAAATGCAAAGTGAGAATAACATATGCTCTAGCCAACTTGGTTAAATCGTACATATATATTTAATTATATCTGATAAGCCAAAACAAACAAACAATTTACTCAAAAGTCAAACATTTACTTTAACTTATTGTAAAGCCAGAACTAATAAAGCATGGAAAGAAGGTAATCAAATAATAAACCCAAATCAAAATATGATGAGAATGATTGAACCAGAAGAATATATATTATTTAAGAAGATAATTAATCATTTTGTTATGTATTAATTGTTCTAGCTAGCTATAAAAAAATTTAATCATGTTTATTATTATTAGCATATAATAGAAAATTTGCAAATATAGCTTAATTGCTCCTGTAATCATTGGGAACATTGTATAGCAATATGGAAAGAAGAGACTAGGGAGTTTTTCGTAATGATGTGTTGGCCGTCTGCTGATGAGGAATAGAATTACCGATGGGATTTGGTCCTGAATGTACTTCGTGCAACACTTTCCTTTGGACATGATCGGTGGCTTCTTCAAACAATGACTGCTGTTGAGATTATGAAAACAAAAAGATCATCAGGAAATAAAAGAAGAGAAACATATCGTAATTCATTGATTTGTAAAAGCATACGTATATATGATCACCTCACCTTGTCCTGGAAATCATCATTTGATGATGATTTTCTCACTTTATTTGTCTCCTCCACATCTAAAACACACACATATAGACGCATATGTCAAGTAGAGATCATTAGATTATTGTATATTTTTTTTGCTTGTGTATGAGAGAGAGAGAGAGAGAGAGAGAGAGAGAGAGAGAGAGAGATACCTTGTAGTTTTCTTGTGGCCAAACTTGAGTAAGGTAAGAGATCATGGCAGACTAGGATTAAAAGAAAAATTAAGTAAAAGTTCATAGTGTCTCATTAGTAGCAATCATGAGAGAGAGAGAGAGAGAGAGAGAGAGAGAGAGAAAGAGAGAGAGAGAGAAGGCTTAATGTATTGAAGGGAACAAGAAGATATGGGCAAATAGACATGTATTTGACTACTGTCTTTTTAGTGAGGGATCTGTGTACAGTTGGGAGATGATCAAGTGCATGCAGTCATAATATAATACATCATGAGTTTGAGCCAAATGCTGGACCAAATGAATGAATTAAGTGATGAGTAATTTTTCAGTGTTCCTGTCATTTTTCACTCGTATTATAATATTTGAATTAATAGCATTTCGTGATAGTACCATATCACATGCACTCATTGTGTAAGTGGAAAGATTTTTAAATTGGATGAGGACAGTGGACATATATATGACGAAAAATGACGAATCATGTACAATTTCTTTTTTCTGATGAATGAATTAGAAATTTGCCAAAACCTAATAGATTAGGCCCTTCAATCATGTTTGGTGAGTTGGATTGGACATGATATATTCAATTAAAATGAACACTGATCCAGTCGTTGTTTGGTGGACTTTAAGTGCACAACGGATTGGATATGATTTAGAACGAAGTCTTCGTGTCGTCTTCTCTTTCAGCATGAAGTCGTTGTCTCTGGTTTGCCTTCTTCTCCTCTATCCTCTGTTCTATTCTCTCTCTCCCTTCTCCTCTCTTCTATTCTCTCTCCTTACTCAAACAAGCTTCAGATTTCGCGAATCTTCGGGTTAGATGTCGAATGATGTGTTTTTTTTGTTCAAATGTTCTCTTTTTTTTCGTGACCTGAGATTGGAAACTAATTTTTGGTTAGATCTTGATATGAATTTGAGTTTCTGGTTTAATTCTTGCACAAAGTCGGGGTTTTATTTCAATTTGAGGCAAAAAGTTAGGAATTTGCATCTGATTCTTGTTCTTGGTGCAAAATTAAATAGGCACTGGACTTAAAATCCAAGCCAACCTAGTCCAATGCTTCAAAACTCATCCTAGACAGTCCAGACCAACCCACCAAACTGGGCTTCTTGTTTCATTTTTCTGATGGAAACTAACTGGGGCATTTGAACGATAAAGAGTTTGTGCCCAATAAACTAACGGGACGAAATCAAAGCTGTAAAAGTAGTAGTAAAGGGGAAGACAATTGCCACTGGGCATACTGTGGAACTCAGCAAAACCCTGGCCGAGCAAGTACAGTGCTAATTAAAAGTGAAATTCCAGATAATAAAGCGCAGAGCTGCTTCTTGAAGCAAAAAACAATTTCACAACAGTAATTCTTTTGTTCTATGTTCTTAGGAATAAATAATCAGCCGTAACCGTATAACACTTGGATAATAGCAAAATGGAGACAGAATATAAATCCCTATCAACCTATGGAGGACTAATTCAAAGATCCGCTCTTCCAGGATATCTGGGGAATGGAATAACATCTCTAATATTGTCAATCCCAGTAGCAAAGAGAACCATTCGTTCAAAGCCTAAACCAAAACCACAATGTTTTACAGTCCCATAGCGCCGCAAGTCAAGGTACCACTCATATGGCTCAAGGGGCAGACCCATCTCCTTTATCCTGCAATAATAGATTAATCAAACAATACATTTGTCAAGTCAATATACTACATCAAACTATCCGTTACTCGAATGATGCAGAGGGGCAAAACAACTGCTATCAAAAACCTTGTGCAGAAGAGTACTCCAACGAAAATAATAATAATAATAGCAGATAAAAATCACTAAAACAGACAAAAAAGATACCATTGGGGTGATCAATCACACACTACAGTTCTCATACCTGCTCACTATAACATCATAACGCTCTTCCCTTTGGCTTCCCCCTATCAACTCTCCCACCTGAAATATAAGAATAGCATAAACGGCACACAAATTATACACACTGCTAAAGTATACAACAGAGCACTGAACTCGATGATATAAATGTTAAGAGTATAATGCCCACCTTTGGTACCAGGACATCCATAGCAGCCACTGTCTTTGAATCATCATTGAGCCTCATGTAGAATGCTTTGATCCCTTTAGGGTAATTATAAACAATAACAGGCTTCTGAAATCTCACCTCCGTCAAGTATCTGCACAAAAGCAAAGCAATAAATTGGTATGCTAAATTTAATCAGAAGCGGTAATAAGACAAACCAGCAGAATAACGCTATGGGAATACCTTTCATGCTCAGAAGCCAAATCAATCCCCCACTCCACATGGTTCTCAAACTTCTTACCATTTTTCACAGCCTCAGTTAGCAGCTCCACTGCTTCTGTATAAGTTATCCGAACAAAGGGTGTTTTAGCGACCATTGTTAGACGATCAATGCAATTTTTATCAATTTTGTCAGCCATAAATTCCATATCTTCACTGCAATTGTCAAGTAATGACTGACACAGATATTTCACATATGCCTCTGCACAGTTCATATCATCCTGCATGAATACACAAACTGTAAGACTTCTGCATGGAAAATAAGATTCAGATGTGAAAATTCATGGACAACAAAAAGTTTAGGAAGGCTTCTACGTTTCCATGGACAATAAGATTAAAAATAAACACTAAAATCCAAAATGTATATTGAAGACTACACTAGATTTAAGCTTCACACACCTCAAGCTCTGCAAATGCTATTTCAGGCTCCACCATCCAGAATTCTGCCAAATGCCTCGAAGTATGTGAGTTCTCAGCTCGAAAAGTTGGCCCAAATGTATAGACAGTACTAAGAGAACATGCATAAGATTCGACTTGTAGTTGGCCAGAAACAGTCAAAAAGGCTTGACGACCAAAGAAATCTTGGGTATAATCAATCTTCCCATCCTTTCGAGGGATACCAGGTTGAAGCTTGGATCTCTCCTCCAGCTTCGCGACATTATCCTTTGCCTTTTGAAGCTCAACCACAGCAGCACCAATTTCTTGCTTACTTGCTTTAGCAGACTTGAGCTGAGCAACATCACTTCCTCTCTCCTTGATAATAAGCTTGGCAGCTTCAATGTCTGCTTCTGATGGAGGAGGGTTCTCAATAAGATCCTTTTCCAACTTTTCAGCTTCATTAATCAAGGTAGTGACTTGAAACATCTCACCAGCACCCTCACAATCACTGGTGGTGATAATTGGAGTTTGCACGTAACGAAATCCATGATCGTGGAAAAATGTGTGGGTTGCATATGCCAGGGCATCCCTGATTCTAAGGACTGCAGAGATCTGAAAGTAGATACACAAGATGCACAATAATCATACACTAATTATTAAAAGCGTAAGAGGTCCTATAAAAATGTGAAATTAGAAAAAGGCCTCGGAGGCAACATATTATCATCAACAACTGCTCTTTAACATCTCTCCGTCAAAAACCAGTTTCATGTTCAATCAACCATTAAATTTAAATTCATTTATTTGTTCTGTAAGAAAACAGAGTTTTATTAATACCAAAACAAGAAAGTAGAACCAGGGTGGACAATCTGTCCAATCAGCATCACATCAGTAAGGACTAAGCTACAATGGAAAAAAATGCACTTTCTAACATCAGTCCAAAACCAAAGCATTATTTACGCTCCTAAGAAACAGCTGCTTCCAATCAACCAAACAAGAAGAAAACGTAATGTCCCTATAATGTGAATAAACTAAAGCGCCACTGAATGTATAGCATATACAGTTACCTTAATCACACAAATGTTGATCATGTTTCTAATCAATAAATGTATAGCATATAGAGTTTAATCACATTGATAACAACAAAATTCAAAATAGTACATATATATATACAGTCACGTAGTATATCTGTGTGCATGGTTTATGAGCTTATGCAAGTTTCACGTCAATGCAAACAGCTTACCGTGTTGGTTCTGGGACGCAAATGAACATAATCCCTCAAAAACTCAAGGGGGAGCCTGGTCTTGGGCAACGGGTACTTTGATGGGTCAACCAGACCCACATGGATCACCTTCTCGACCCGAAGCTCCACCTTCTGCTTTTTCCCATCTGGGGGAAGCTTAAGCAGGCCATCCACGACCAAGCTTGTACCAGTCAGCACAAGCTGACCAAGGTCAGCCTTGTCTGCTTCCACAATGACCTGAAGGTTGCCCGAGCATGACCCATCATTCAGCTCCAGGAATGCAAATGCATCCTTGTCTGCCTTCCGACCAGTCTTCACCCACCCACCAACTCGGGCTAGCTTCCCGGCTAATCCGGACCCTCCATCAGGCCGCAAAATGATGGATTTAATGGGGACTCTATCAGAAAATTGCGCTCTTTGAACGAAGGCATTGTTGTCTAAGGTTGCTGTGGCCAGTTGCGCAGTCAAATCGTCAGCCATTAGGTGTTGTAACTTGTAACCTAAGGCAAAGAGTCGGAATTCAAAAACTTCTCTATGAAATAGCTGTCAATATTTAAACCAGATTAAAAATTCAGATTCAATTAAATTAAGCATTGCAGATTCAATTAAATACTTCGCCGTCAATCCACACAAAAACAACCGTACGTTTTATTTTGAGCATTGCAGTTTCATTAAATTAAGAATATGCATGAATGTGCTATCTATCTCAGATTAATTCTCATACGCTTCACTCTTCTGGGTTTGCTTCAATGGTCAAATAGGAAAAATAAAAAAGAATAAAAATTTCAGTAAACAGATGACAGATCAATGAGACCCACAACGACACGCACACTCAACAACATATTCACACACACACACACACACACA